>APFE031723723.1:143309-231569 GCA_000404065.3 Pinus taeda
GATGTTTGGAGGAACACTTCCTGGAATCAAATGAATAGCATGATCATGATCACAAATAGGTGGGAGACCTTTGGGAGTCTCAAATACCTTGGAATGATTGTCCAAGACTTTTTGGAGATCTAGAGAGATAGATGATTTCGATGTGGAAACATCTAGCGAACATAATTGTGCAATTACACCTCGTTGTTCCTTTTTTAGAAGCTTTGTCATACTGTTAGAGCTTATTATCTTTCTTGGTTTCCATGCAATACTCTTTAATTCAACTTCCTTTCCTTCTGCATAAAATTTCATGAAAATTTCTTGAAAGTTAAAAGCTATTGTACCCAAGGATTGTAGCCATTGGGCTCCTAGTACAATATCAACACCTCTCATTGGAATGGAAAGCATTGGGATTTTTAATAGATATTCTCCCATGGATAGCTTGATATTATGGCACTTTCCAGAGAAATTTATCGTTCCTCCATTTGCAACCATCACTTGACACTCTGGTGCTGGATATAGGAAGAAATTTAATTCTTTTGCTATCTTACAATGAATAAAATTGTGGGTACTTCCTGAATCAATCAACACTATTACCTTTTTCTTCTTGATTTGTCTTTCTATCTTGTTGGTTTGAGCACTGGTAATTCTAGCCAATGCATTACAAGATATGGTCAGATTCAATTATTCTTTATCTAGGCTTTGTTCCTGGAGTATATCCTCTTCTTTTGACCTTTCTTGCTCCTTTTCTTCTTCCTCTTCACAATCTATGTAGAATAATTTCTTCTCAGCACACTTATGACCTTTAGTGTATTTGCTATCACAATTGTAACAAAGCCCTTTTGCTTTTTTTCTTCCAATTGTTGTGGTGTCAACCTTATAGGTTGTGGAAGACTAGGGACAACACTTCCATCTTTATAGTTGTGAGTGGTATGCTTCTTGGTTGCCATAATTTTGCTTTCCATTTTTCTTGCTAACGTGAATGCCTTCTCTAATGAATCAGGTTCCCAAAGGCGAACATCATGTTGGATATTATCCTTTAAAGACCCTATGAACACATCAATCCTATGCTCCTCTGGAATATCTTTTACCCTTATGTTCAATTTTTGGAACTCCTCAATGTGCTCCATTATTGAACCCTTTTGTTTGAGACTTATCAATTGGCTAAAAAAAGTGTTGCTTTTTGTATCCTCATAATGTGCTATCAATTCTTCCGTAAAAATTGCCCAAGTGATAATTTGTTTACGAGAGCAAAGCCATTGATACCATACAAATTGATTTGGTTCCAAATATAAAGTTGCAATACGTACCTTTTGTGTGTTTTGCACATTATTGAGATCGAAAAATTGCTCCATCTGTAATATCCATGTTGCGGGATCCTTGCCATCAAACTTCCTCATATCGATTTTTGGAATATGGTGGGTCTTCGATCCAACATTAGAGTCTATGGAATCATGATTAACATTTCTTTTGTTCTCATCATGAGTTTCCTTTACTACCCTTTCACCATTAGTAACCATTTCTTGTAGCAACTTATTCATATTTATCTTCAATTCTTCCATCTTATCATCCATGACATCCATTTTAGCGTCCATGCCATTCATCTTAGCTTCCATGCCATCCATCTTAGCTTCTATGCCTTTCTTTAAACAATCCATCTTAGCTTCTACACCTTTCTTTAAACCATCCATCTTAGCTTCTAGATCTTTCTTTAAACCATCCATCTTAGCTTCTAGATCTTTCTTTAAACCATCCATCTTAGATTCTGTTACTTTTTGTGCAAGTGACACTTGTTGCACTTGGTCTTGTAATTTTGATATATCATGTCGCATTTCTTCCTCTTCTTCATGAGTCATGATAGAGCTTTCAGGTTGCTTACTAGGTGTTTGAATTTTCTTTGCTTGGGGCATCAGTTACCGATAATAATGCCTTACTATGCCCTTTGAATTCCTTCAAACTAATTTTTCAAACCAAGCTTATGCAAAAATTTAAAAAAACTACACACCTTTTTTCACTTTGTAAGAGCTTGATATTGAATCTGATGTATCTATGTAATTTTGGATCGTCCAGTTCTGAAATTGCGACATGTAGTAGCCCTCTGTGTCCTCTTTCCAATGCCACCAGTCTGATCTAAATTGGATTCTCCAAGGAAGAGTTATGCACAATCTCCCAAGATGACCTGATTATAGGCCTTTCTAGAAGAGCGAACTTGTATGAAGTGCCACGTGTCACTATTTTGACCTTTGGCTTTGAAAACTATATACAAGAAACTATAGTCCGTCCTCTTTCTGTACCTCCTACAAAATTTCAATCTGATGCTCAAGGAGAAAGTTATGACAATTTTCCCTAGGTCACCTGTTTGGAATGTAATTCAGGAGTCTGCAAAAAAGACCAACTTCCTAAGATCATATCTCCACAAATATAGCATAAAAAGCTCTAAAATTTGGACCCAAGGTTCAATGTGATTTCGTCTCAAATGGGGTTTTTTTTTTTTCTCTTCTGAAACGTCGCAAAAAAAAGTTATAGTGAAAATGCCACGATGACCTATTTGGAGCAGTGAAACCCTAGAATCCAAAGCTTTGATACCAAATGTTATGAAACCAGCTCACAAAATATAGAAAAGATAGATGAACGCCTTAGAAATAAGCCTCTTCGAGGGGGCAACCTCCTTTAAATTACACAAATGAACAATTCTTGGATGATTCATATGACAAAACCTCCTTTCTGTATATAGGAGTCTAAGGGGTCACAATATAACCAAGCCGACTTAACAATAATAATATAAGGGCACAAAAATAAAAATAGAGGGATTTTATGGGGCACAGTAATAACAATATGGGGACAATAGGGGCACAAAAATATTAATAAGGGATACAACTACAATATTAATGGGGGCATCACTAGTATTATAGGGACCTAACAAATGTGAAGAGTCATGAGGGTAGTGAAAGAGTCAAAGGGGAATGTCAAGGGTCACCCCACCCTTTTTTATATATAGAACCTCATGACTCATAGTATAAGATTTTGGCAACCAATATTTTGACTAGGCATTTCTTAGAGAAGGCTTGGAGACTATTGTGATGAGGCTTGGCTTCTCCATAACATAGAGTGAGTACATCTCTTTAGAGGAGCACGTTCTGTTGGCTGTAATGTTGCACTGTTGGGGCTAGTGGTTGTCAATGGTGTATGTATGGATGGAACCTTCACTTAATAATATAACTAAGCCAACAAGTTTTCTGGATATATTGTTACTGTAGTTCGACTATTTTGGTTACTTTAGCAATATATGTTATTTAACTTATGCATTTGTGTATGAAATATTTTTTATGCAAATGTATGAATCTTGTTGGAGATGTTTTGTTGTATTAACCCATCACTTTGGATTGTGGACTATTCCACTTACTACCTGTGATGTCATTTCGATCGTGTGTTCCTTTCAGGCTGCGTACTATTACAAGCTTCTAAGGGAGACACTTCATTTTCCCCTCTATGTGTTGGAACCCCTATGCATCTCACTTGACTCACTGCAAGGTCATACACTTGTTTCTGACAAATTTATCATACTTACCTCTACGTGCTACCACAGTCAAGGCACAACTTTACTACCCATTGTTGGGACTCCTACTGCAAATGGTCTGAGGTCTAGTTGGGAATTCTTATCAGGTAGATATCTTGACATGTTGGTGGGTCCACCACTATCAACAGAATCCAAGACAAACCTAATAACTACCAACTTTATTCAGTGCATTCTGACATGGATTATTTCATTATATACAATGATATTTGTGTAGAAGAAGAAGTTGTTAGCGCTCAAATCCGCCTTAGGCTGAAATAAGGCAAGACTCAAGGCCACATCAAACCACGCTCAGCCTCGTAGCTAGCCCTACGAGGACAGGAGAGGGCTCTCTCCCGGTCAAACTCGGCAAAAGGTAATCGAAAAGGCTCGAGATGACCAAATTGATGACTGATTTTAGGCTAGGTATTAAGTACAAAGAGTTTAGAATTGATTTTTTATGATTTTGTTGAAATCAAGGGAAAGGCAATTTTGGGTGCGGGGATGAGGCAACTAGTTTTTGCAGAGGTCCACTTGGGGCAAGATAGGCAATTGTTTTGATGTTTTAAAGCAAGTGAGATGGATAGATCAGACTGGTGAGAGGCTAAGGAGAGCAAGGGGTCTCAAGAATTCTCCTTAAACTGAAGAAAACATAGAATATTAAAAAACAAATTTAAAGGCAGAGCATAGCATTTCATGGATTCTACCTTAACACTTCATTTGTTTAATAACAGAAGATTTAATAGAGATAATGATGCACATACAAAACTTACAAGTACTGAGAGAAACACACCATCAACACATAAAGCCACATGGATCCCAAATAGTGCGGCAAAACCCTGGTCTTTCCTTTGCAAAAATGCTGATAAGATATGTACAATATAGTCTCAAGCTATCCCAAGAGTCCAACCCTGAAAATGACTAAGAAAATACATAATATAAGGCAATCCAACTCATTCCCTTGCCTCTAGGGGTCGAGCTCATCATCCTAGGAGCTGTTTCAACCAATTCTAAACTAAGCACTACAATCTAGGCAGTCAAAACAACTTGCCTCTATAAGCTAGGAAACCAATTCATTCATTACATTTTTGCTATTTTATGAATGAATCATCTAGAATAGGTAAATAAGTGTCATAACAACATAAATATCCAATAATTACATCAAGGAGGGTGAAAAATCCCATCACAAGTCAAAACTGGGCGAATTTTTGAGCTGAACAGTGAAAATTTGGCCAAAAAGCCCTGTGCGCCGCGCGCCTGAGCCCTGTGCACCGTGTGCTTTTGCAGCTACGTTTGGGGCACTTCCTGACATCCAAATTGAGCTCAAGTGGGCTTGTTGGAAAGGTATGGATGTCTAGTTTTAGCCGTTGATCCAACAATCTCTTTATGCTTCCTTGCTTTCCTTTCATTTCTTTCTTCAATCCTAGTGAATGATAGAATGCTCTAAGTGTACAAGAGTACGAGAGAATGAACTAGAGCTCCACTAAAAAACTGTCAAAAGACAGAAATTGTTTCTCTGATTTTTTTTTTTTATCATTGATGTCCCTTTTTTTTCTTCATTTTCCTCTAATTTGCGTTACATGAAACTTTGTGTCTCTTCACCTTCATTTTCTCATATTTTCCTTTATCTTCATAATTAAATGTCATTTAGTGCCTCTTTTCCTTTTCCAATTTCCATAGCCATTAATTAATCCACAAGTGATGACCACTATAATGTTTTTCCCAACATTTAGCTCGTAATACATGTCGCATGATCTTGGTCTTATTTTATTTACACGGAAAATCAATTAGAGGTTGTGACAAGCCCCAATAGTAGATAGGTTCATGAAGTCTTCGACAGTTGCATGTGAAAGAAAATAGGCATGTATTTCATATACAATGCACAACACCTTGAATTTTTATATGAACCTTGGGTTGATAATTAAAGTAGACAATTGGGGGAGATTATCATTCTTGTTGCAGTTCCATGATCCACTAGTATCAATGGATTTGTGACAAAAAATGTATTCTATATCTCTTGGTTCATATTTACTAAAGAATTGGTAGCACATTATGGAGATAGTTTGAGTAATGCCTTCTTTGGCCAATTGGAAAAGCTTAAGCAATATGTGGGAAGAAAGCTAGCGTAGTGGGTTAGCTTTGATTGTTGAGTGACATTATTTCCAAGCAAGGGTTCCCAATATCACCTTGGATCAATTATCTCTATGACATTTTGATATGTTAATACTCATTGTCCCCATCAACTTAGGCATCCTATTGTCTACTCAACAATTTACACTAGTTATCGCCTATCTATAATGGTTAAGTCACCATAGATTTTTATGCATGGTTACATGGGAAAAAAGGTTCGATCACATATTTTATTCAAACAATTTCAAAAGTCAAGTCTTGGAATGAAGGATAATCTAGATGATAAATTAATGGATCTAATTGTATTTTCATTAATGGAGAATGTTCATCATGAGGTATGTTTCTTTGAGTCTAAATCCTTGGATAAGGCTTTGATGCAAAGGCAGATCAAGGTAAAAATATTACTACTATGAGGGTTTCCACCAATACCTATGAATTTAACATAACTCCCCCTACTTACCTCACTTTACCTACAATATTGAAACCTCAAAAAATGTATGAAAGAATAAAAAGAGTCATGTCAATGTTCATTTGTGATAATAAGTGTAGTTAGGAGTATACATATGGTAAGAAAAAATTACTTTATGTAGATTGTGAAGAGGAAGAAGAACAAGAGGTATAAAATTATCAATGTCCAAAGGTAAAAAATATTAGTCCCACCATATCATATCATGCTTTAATGAGCATTAGCACTCCACAATCTCTCAAGGAAAAGAGCGGTAGTATCAAGAAACAAAAGGAAATTGTGTTGATTGAATGTGGTAGTAGACACAATTTTATTAAACATATTAGTGAAACTAATTCTTAAATCCTTTTTAAATTTAGCACCATCATTTCAATTAATGATTGTAGATGGAGTGCTATAAGTTATACATGAAAGTTCCATAACAATGACCTTACTAGGGGAGTTATTTAACAAGTGATTGTAATCCTAATAGGTGGCATTGATGTGGCATGAAGAGTCTAATGGATGAAATTATTATGAGAAATAGCCATGAATTTTTAAGATATTTTCTCAAAAGATGAAAAAATCAAACAATGACATATTCAAGGGAGACCATCTAGAGTGATAAGTTCCAAAAACATGTTAATAATTATTAAAAAGGGACACTCATTGTTAAACACAATTATTCTTGCTATATTTTTAATCATTTAAACCCTTGTTATCACTAAAAAGTGATCACCTAGCCATTTTCCACTAGGATGACCGAAATACACCATGTAGTATAGGTTTTACACATAAAACCCACTCACACCTTAGGAAATAATTTAGAGAACCATTTTTCCTAAATTATTTATGTTTACCCACTTGAAAATAACTCAAAAATTCATTTAATTAATTTCATATTATTTTCATATTTACCCATTTAGTGAAAATGATTAAACTTATTTTCCCATCCATAAGAATAATTAAATAAATACATATTTATTTATTATTCCTTACTTTTTTAAATTCTCTCTTGTGAGATAATTATTAAATCATTATTTAATAATTATCTTTAACTCGATCTGACCATATCTTCTTAAAGCAATTAATAAATCAATTTTTATTTATTAATTACTTTAACCATTTTGCTCAATTAACTCAATAATTCATTATTTTTTGAGTTAGTTTATTAAATAAATATTTCTTGACCATTTTAAAAATCTTTCCCTCTCTCAAATAGAATAAAATCTTCCTAATGGGAAGATCTAGAGGCTCTGCAACTTGTTCCAGGGTTGGCATTAGGGTTTGATGTTGGGTACCATGGCGAGAGGCACAGGGGGGAGTGCTGCTCCCTCCTACAGTGAAGCAATCACGGATAGAAGCAAGAACGCTGGAAACCAGTGCTTCAAGAAACCTCTGGAGAAGACAACAGAGGCAAGTAATACAGAAATACTGGGAAGAGAAAGACCTCATGAACAGGAAGGGGATCAACAGAAAGTTAGTAAGGAGAAGGAGAAAAGGGCTAGCAATAAAAAAACCACTTCTATAAGGACAACTAGGGTATGCAAACCCAAGTCAAACATCATTCCCCAGGTCATCTTAAGTGACCCAACACTACAAGTGCATAGGAATCACATGGCAGAATATGCGGTTATATGCAAATTCATCGGGTTATGGCTCACGGAGAGGGTGCTGCACGTATGGATAAGGAGCCACTGGAAACCAAAGGGAGAAATAAACCTTCATATGGGATCTAAGGGCTTCTTCACAGTAGTGTTCATAAGCCTAGAGGATAAAGATTGAGTGTTCGAAGGAGGACCATACTTCTACGCGGCTGCAGGCCTCTACATGTGGCCATGGATGATGAACTTTTCCCGGAACACAAAACATTCACATCGGTATCAATATGGATTAGACTATACTCCTTTCCTCTGGATTATTGGCTACCAAAATCTCTGAAAACAATAGGCAACAAACTGGGGCATTTCCTAAAGATCTCAGATGCGACTCCGAAAGGAAAATTGATCCGGATTTAAACAGGAACGCAAAAAATTACAGAGATAACCATAAACACAAAGATGCAGCGGAAATAATACTTCATTTCATTAATGGAAAATACCGAAACATGCTTACAATCAGAGATGGAAATAAACTAGCTAGGGCGATGGTAGCTTATCTCTGAGAAGAGATGTGATGGCTACATGCCTCTGAACTGTGTTACAATGAGGCTCGAAGGCCTATTTATTGTTGAGAAACAATGAAAAACCCTTCACATTCCAAAACCTAACCCTAGGAGATGAAACGCCAAATTGTGGGCCCCGTTTTGGGTAAATTGGTACATCAATTTCCCGGGGTCGTAACTTTGGCATACGATCTCCGTTTGACGCGTATGATAGCTCATTAGAAAGATCTATCCGAGCACTATCATTGTTGGAACGGGCAACATCGGTCCAATGTTGCCCCCGGATTCCCCAAAAAACGTTGTTTAGGGCCTCAAAACGGCTCCGGAAGTTCAGGACCTGAAAAACTGCTAAAAATAGTAAGTTGTGCTACAATTAAGGAAACTGAAAAGACTGAAAGAAACAGTTGTGGGGGTCCAAATGGGTTAGGTGGGTGGCCACCAACATCCACCTGGATCATGCAGAAAAATGATGAAGGCATAGAGCACCCTGTGGCCTTTTTCAGCAAAACTCTAAGGGATGCTGAACTAAGGTATGACCTTATTGAAAAACAAGCTTATGCTCTCATAAAATCTTTAAAGACATTCATAATTTATATATTGCATTCCAAAGTGGTTGCATATGTACCTTCAGCCTCAATAAAAGATGTCTTAACTCAGCCAGATATTGATAGAAAGAAAGCTAAATGGATTGCAAAATTCATAGAGTTTAACATAGAGGTGAAGGCCAGGGCTTGGCTAAACTTATGGCTGAGGAAAATTGCAGTCTATTAGACATCAATTGCATGGGTCCAAATTTAAGCGATAAGCAGACAGAGGAAGTAGCAAAAGAGCAAAAGCAGAATCAGTGTTTGGCTGAAAATCTAGCCACCTGTGAATGGTATTCCAGCATAGTTCATTTTTTGCAGAAGCTAGAAGTCCCTCCAGGGCTTAGCTCAAGTCAAGCCTGGGCCATTAAACTCAGATTAGCCAAATTCTGTATTAATAAAAATCTGCTTTATTGGAAAGACCCATCAGGAATTCTCTTGAGATGTCTAGATAAAGGACAATCTATGGAAGTCATGCACCAGTTCCATTCTAGCATCTGTGGAGGGCATCATTATTGGAAAACCACAACCCACAAAATCTTGAGTGCTGGGTATTGTTGGCCTATTTTGTTCTCTGATGTGTTTTCTTTTGTGAAATCTCGTGACAAATGTCAGAGGTTTGCAGGAAGACAACAGCTAAAATCTCTGCCCTTGAAGCCAGTACATGTCAATGGTCCCTTCCAGCAGTGGGGCTTGGACTTTATAGGTGAGACCAACCCACATTCCAGTGGCCAACACAAATGGATCTTGGTAGCCACTGATTATTTCACCAAGTGGATTGAAGTTATACCCACTAAGAATGCCAATCATCAAGTTGTCATAAAGTTATGGAATGAGAATATTTTCACTAGATTTGGTTGCCCAACCAAACTAGTCGCTGATAATGCAACAACTTTCAAGGCAAAAGAATTGGTGGACATGATTGAATCCATGGGCATTCAATTGGTGCATTCTACCTCATATTATCCTCAAGGCAATAGCTTGGCAGAATCATCTAACAAGAGTCTGGTAAGGGTAATCAAAAAACTGTTAGAGGACAACAAAAAGCCCTGGGATTCCAAGTTGAAGTTTGCATTGTGGGCTGACAGAGTTACCATAAAAAATTCCATAAGAAATTCTCCATTTAAGCTGGTTTATGGCGCCAATGTTGTTTTTCCTATCCAGCTGATTCTCCTTGTGGCCAAATTCTTGCAAGAAGAATAGGATGAAGAGAATGACATGATAAGGAATGAATAACCTGGTTGAATTACAACAGATCAGAGAGCAGCTGGTTGAGAAGTCAAGAATTCATCAGAAGAGGATCAAAGAAACCTTTGACAGGAAGGCAAAAGTGGACAATTTCCAAGTTGGTGACTGGGTTCTCAAATGGGATGCATTGAAGGAAAAGAAAGTTAATCATGGTAAGTTTGACTCCTTATGGACAGGTTCGTTTGTCATCACTCAAATTCAGCAGAACAATACCTTTATTCTGCAGAGTCTGGAAGGAGAAGATGTTTTTGGTGGCTTAGTTAATGGGCAGTTCTTGAAACTTTATTCATTTAAGGCTTTAAAGCCTTGGTATTGTAAATATGTTTTTTTAGTTTTTTATTTTATTGCAAAATAGGCTCCATGCCCAATGGAACACTAGGAGGAAGATCTAATTTTGATTTTATAGGAAAGACATTGTTTTGCAGTTCTTGAAACCTCACAGGGAGGCTTTCATCCCCAGAAGGAGCCAGTGCTAGCCTTGTTGGCATGTGGCGCAAAATGGATCCAAATATGCTCTTTAACTCTCCAAAAGCCGGCAAAATCATGCCAAAGATCAAAATCAACGCAGGAGAAGAACCCTTGGAATCGCTGAAAAGCACTATCGGGATGCAAAAACACATAAAAACAGTGAAAAACCAAGTATCGGAGGCATAAATAGTGTTTTGCACAACAACCATTAGATCTAGCCGATCAACGGTCCAGATCTAATCGGTGGGTCGCAATTAGTGGTGGCAATCGGCGGATTGAGGGCGGACCGAATGGAACTTGCGATGGCGATCAATGATGCAATGTGGATCGTCGATTAAGCGCGTAGATCGATAGCCCACATCGCATCGCAGGATCGCTATCGGAGATTACAAAGAGTGCTAGCAAATGGCCCGGGGCATGAGCAACATGTGATTGCGATTTATCGCATCGGAGCAACACCATGGAGCGGGGCCTTTACACATACATGTGCGCGACTCGATGAACCGGACTCGACGATGTTCTAAATAATATTTCATAGGATTTGAAATCTGCCGAAAGGCATTTTCATATGTATTTTGCGTATTTTTGTTATTTAACGAAATACAAAGGGGCAGCGCTGATGCGATAAAACCCGAACCCGAAGGGGTTTGGGAATGAAAATATATAATGTTTCAAGTTCGCCAAAGCAATTTTCTCATGATTTTTAGCGTTTTCGACATATTTCAAAATACAAAGGGAACATACCACTTGCGACTTGCGATAGCGATAAGGATGGACCCAATAGAGGAATAGACAGTGTTTAAGGACTTTTGAAGTCCGAAATAAACAAAGCTTGGCGGGATTTCACAGTGTTGTAGTGTTTTTCTGTATAAAGCAGAAAATGGTCATTATTAGTATTTGAAGGGATTTCAAAGGGCCGAAGACCCATTCCATCACAGAGCAGAGGCCAGGAGACAGATGGCCGGAGGGATAAAAAGGCAACAACGCAACTCATCCAAACCAACAAATGATCATGGAGCATCGCTTGGACGAGCGAGCTCCCGGACAGCACAGCAAACTACCAGAATGCAGTTACTCTGCTGTGAGAAGAAGAAACCTCCGAGCCCATGCGTGCCTAGTCAGGGCATCAAACAGTTAAAAAGACAGAGGGGATAGATTAAGACCTCTCGAGCCTTAGAAGGCTCAAGAGCATTGTAAAAGGCCTATAAATATTTGAAAGTTCAGAGCAACAGGGGTTCAACTTTTGGGGACTGTGGATACTCTGCTACTCTAGCTTCTCATCTTCATTCTAGCAATATAATTTTCTTTTGTTGTTACATGTTCAATTCCCATTTTCTCTTTTGTTCTATGCTTGCACTTGAATAGGTTATTCATGTTTTCTTCTGTGTCTAATGTCAGATAATTGTCATCTTATCTTTGCGTTGATAAATTAGATTTGCAAGTTTCATTTACTTCCTGTAGCGGACCATTCATAAGTGTTTATGTATGCATCTACTGGTACAGTCAGTGACTCAGTATTCTCCATATATCCATTCAATCTATAAACTATTGAGCATTAGTGGTCTAAAGCCTTGTAAAGCTGAGGGTGTTCATGCATGTCTTGAGTGAAAACAGAGTTGAAACAATCATCTGACTTGATCCAAGCCATCATCCATTCCAATAGTTCAGAGAACAATATTGAAGATTTATATGTTACCAGGCATCTCCGAGCTACAACCTAGGAGAGCTTCCTGGAGTGATAACAAACATTATTCACAAAATCTAAAACAATACATTATATTCACAAAGTTAAAAATGAAATGTTTCAGATATTTTTATTTACAAAATTTAAGAAAGATAGAAAATAAAATATTTACAAGTCTTAAAAAAAGGAATATTTACAAATAATTAAAATTTATAATAAACATTTACAAATTTAAAATAAAAATAAAATAAAAACCCAAGAAATTATATACAAGAAGGAATTTTAAAATGCAATGGGTTAGTGAAATAATACAAGGCGGAAGGTTAGTATATATAAATACAAATTAGAGAAACTCTTTTCAAGTTTTGAATGTGGGATAAAAAAAACTTTAAAAATTAAAAGTTAAATCAAATTAAAAAAAAAATTAACTTCAAAATTAAAACTTAAATCAAATAAATATTTACGCTTTTGAAATCTAAGTCACTTGTAAAATAAATCTAAAAAATATTTACAAGTATGATAAAAACCCCAAAACGTAAAATTTAAAACAAAATCCAAAACCCCAAAGGTTAGAAAATCAAAATTATTTTAGAAAGACTATACAATTAAACTGCAGATCTACCAGATTAGAGGAGTATGACTCTATCTCCACTCTCAGATCTGTAGATTTCAGGCTCTTGCTAGTCAGATCTAACTATTTAACGCAAATTATTAAAGATAAATAAATTTTTTAATTTTTAGGTACTAGCCCAGGACACTCTTGCAAGATATAATTTGTTAGATAATCTAGGAATTTTAATTCGGAAGACTCTTCAAATCTTAAGTTTCAGGAGTCGGCTGTTCCAACTGAGGACTTCCCCAAACGCCTAAAATCTCTAAATCAAGATGACTTTTGCACACTTAAAATATAAGCCATCAAATTAATAGAGGTATAAAATAATGATTAAATCTTCAAAGATTGAAGATACCTGTCAATCGAATAAAAATCTTAATGCTATCTTAAAACCCAACAATTTAAGCAAGATACTTGTGCAATAAATTGATCTACAGGAGCTATTAACCAACAACTTAAAAATAAGATCAACAAAACTTCAATACAAGTTGCCATAAAATACCGGAGAGGAACACTGTCATCAAGTAAAACCTGAAAGACTTTGCATTGTATTATTCCAGAAAGAAATTTACAAGAGCTTCAAGAGCTAGTACGCAATTCAATGATCATATGGAATAGACTGACACCGACCTCTAATTTATAGATAAATTCTCCATTGGCTAGTTGGTTTGATCCCTATCAAATTAATGTCGACCATTCATAAAGATTTAATTAACCTTTAATCATTATCGTCATATTTATTTATTTTTTGAGGAAAAATCGAATTTTTCATTTAATTGATTTTTAATTAACTCAAAATTAATTATTTTGAGTTAATTTCCTCAAAAAATTGACTTTGATTTAACCACCAAGGCCTAAGGGTCCAAAATTTCTTGTTTTCTTCAATATTCCCTTAGCCGGGGGCCTTCAAAAATTAATTTATTTAAAACCCACGAATTTTACCTTTGGAGAATTTAATTTTACCTAGGACACAAAATTAATTAAATTTTTGGTTTAAGATTTTAATTTAATTTTGCCAGAAAATTTAATTAATTGACTTATGAGGAGATTAATAATTTTTCCAACCCTCTAATATTTAGCCATGGTGTCTAATTATGAGGGACCGTGTACTAATCTTTTTTACATCAAGATATTACAATTTAATACATGAAGGGGGGACACTCGTTCGTTATAGACCCTAAAAAATCTACCCAATTTTGTGACTCAAAATATGATCTAGAAGACTAAGTAATTTGTAATAAAATAATCTAGCCAATTAGCTATGATTATTCCCAAATTACTTTTACAAGGACTCGATAAAAAAACACTAGGACTCACTTAATATCTTGACGACAAAATCCACCCTAGCTTTGGGGTGTTGTTGGAGAGAAAAACTCTGGCGATCATCTGTGTTTAGAGACAAATGAATCAGTGAGACAAAAAACCTCCTAGGATAGAAATCATTACCAAAATACTATGCGTACCTAGGTTGTTACATATATGATGGTCTTACTAAGATCATTTGCATTATAACCATGCAGAATGGGTTTTCATTTTTAACAAACTGCCGACTAATGATGAAATCTGAATGATTCGAAGACTTGAACATGATAGATCCCTTTTGCAAAAAAAGGGGTGTACTGCTATGGTGTTAAAATTGGCAACTAGGACCAAACTCCGTGTGGGTCATCTTATTTATGGCAACTGATATTTTTATTGGATTCCTCTCATCGAGAGGTGTAGGATTGATCTAAAGATCATTCAATTCCGATAAGTATTTATGGAGATATGAATTTATTTTGATTATGGAATTATTATCAAGTCGACCAGCAACTTGAGTAGGCTCAGAAGCCCAATAGACATGCCTATTCATCATCTACGTTTTAGTATAAATAGAAAAGTATTTGAAGTCATTTGGACACACTATGTGATCTCCTCTCCTCGTCTTGGGTTTTTGGTGAAGGAGAGATGCATAAGAAGATACGTTGGGCCAAGTATGATGCCCTAGCCTACACGCTGTTCAAGAAGCCCTAACACATCTGAATGCAGTCCTGTAATGGAGTCTCCTAGCCGCAGTAAGGGAAGACATTCTTACGCTGTTCATGGAAACCTATACACAGTTCATGATGAGGATTCTACGCAGATATGGAGGCTGTTATATGCTGTTCCAAACAGCTCTAGACGCAGTCAATGGAGGCCCTAATACGCTGTCCCAACAGCCCTAAAATGGAGGCCCTTATACGCTGTTCTAAGCAGCCCTAAACGCAGTCAATGGAGGCCCTAATATGCTGTTCCAACAGCCCTAAAATAGAGGCCGTAATACGCTGTTCTAAGCAGCCTTAAATGCAGTCAATGGATTCCTTAATACGTTGTAACAACAACCCTAGGAGATGATCTTAACGCAGTCATCAAAAAGGGCCTAAATCAGGCATGAAGGAGGACAGCCCTAATGCACTGTCTATGAATGCTCCAAAAAGGACGCAATCCTAATGTGAAGATATGCTGCAGTCAAGGTTGAATATACTGCCTTCAGTCAAAGCAAAGGAATCCTAGCAGCAGCAATATTAAAGATTACTGTTCTCAAGCATGGGTTATGTATGTTTGGTAGCGGCTGTCTCTATATTAGAGGACTGAGGGAGAAGCTGTTTAGAAGGAGTGTGCAACTATAGCCTAGCTGCTCTGCTAGGCTGCAAGCCATAGAAAGCAGCTAAGGCTGGTATATGCAGTATGTAAAGTGCAGCATAAGTATTACGACAACATGATGATGAATGAGATCATGGACATGGGCAGCATCATGATGAATGAGATCATGAGCATGAGCAGCATAATGATGCGTGATGATATGGGCATGGATAGCATGATGATGAATGAGATCATGAGCATGAGCAGCATAATGATGCATGATGATCTGAGCATGAGTAGCATGATGATGAATGAGATCATGAGCATGGGCAGCTTGATGATGAATAAGACCATGGAAGATGCAGCATGATGAGCATCATGAAGATGAGAGCAGCGCAGTCATCAAGGTTCAACACATGTGACAATACAGCAAGGTGTCACACAGTAATGTGTTGCAAATGAATGAGAGGTAGCTCTATGATAGGTGAAGGAGTCATCTTAGAGAATCAGTTGAAGCAATATGTCTTCAACTGATCTCTGCCGATATCAAAAGTCAAAGTGTTGACTTCTATTGTAAATGTACTATCTCTCTCACTTTCTCTGCTGAACTTTGAAGAACATAAAAGAAGAATTGATCAAGGGTTTCCCCACATTGTGGGGTTTGTCCCTGGCTAGCGCCACATCCTTTGTCCTCTTGTCTTGGCTTGTCTTCTGCGATTTATATTTATGTTCTATCTCTAGTTTACTTTAACGCTGATGTGATTGCTAATCTGGAAACAATAATGAGCTAACTGTGAAAATTGAAATAAATTTCTCTAGCATAGAACATACCTAAAATTAACATATGGGGTCGTTGACACAGAGTGGTCAATAGGCAGGGAGTGTTGATGATCATAAAAGTACTAGTGGAGCAGTATTTTATCTTGGCGATTGCCTTGTTTCATGGTTGAGCAAGAAGCAATCTTCAGTCTCCTTGTCCATAGTGGAAGCAGTATGCAAGTCTTCTGGATGAAACAACCATTACAAGATCTTTAATTAAAGTTTGATGAGCCAATGTTCTACGATAACGGCAACACCATAAGCATCTCCACAAATCTTGTTATGCATTCAAAAACCAAACACATTTCGATCAAACACCACTTTATCAAAGAACAGGTTGTAGAGAGGAACATAAAAGTAAAATATATTGGGACAAAAGAACAAATCGTTGACATCTTCACTAAACCATTGTCGTGTGAGACATTTGAGTATCTTCAACAAAAACTTGGGATTCTCCCAAGTTAACATTAAAATGTTCTTTATCTAGCCAAGCAGACAAGGGGAGCAAGGACAGGTTACAAGTCCACAGGAGCAGGCGGAAATTATCAAGCTGAGTCACCCTTTGCCATTGATGTCAAAGGGGGAGAGAAAGCAAGTCAGGGAGGTCAAAATCATGATGATAGGGGGAGTAGATGTTTTGCCATCAATGCCAAAGGGGGAGATTGTTGATATGTGGTTGTCATTGATGTCAACCCAAGCAACACCGATAGACGACCCGCTTTTGTTGACCAATATGACATGACAAACCATTGATTTTTGCATCCATACCACCCTAGATGGATTCTCCTCATCAAGCCGATTCCGGTGGTTTGTGGCACGCCCCGAGAGGCCTCACGGTTTGAGAGATATGTGTGTTTAAATTTGAATACCCCAGTGAGTGGGTAAAATCCCCAAGGGGTGGTGACATGGCACCTTATCATTGGTTGTTTGCTATTAAACATCAAGCTTAAGAGTTTTTCATCATGATTTATGATGCAATCACCTTGTGGAGGGCATAAAATTGTTTAGCACCCACAAGAGGCGTCTTTTATAAATTAGAAAGCCAAATCCACTTACGAAAAGGCAAGCGACCTACTTGCTTGGGGCTTAACGCAGTAAAATTAATGTTTTTTAGTAGAAAATCCCCTCAGAGGTCTTCTTGAAGCCCCTCTCAACCCAAGACAAGTCTATAAAAGGACACCAAATATCACTCTTCAAGCTATGTATTTTCATTGCGTACAACTCTGAAATTTTCGGCCCTTGTGGAGGAATGCAGAAATCAGAAGAAGAGGGTTAGGGTTTTATGTTTTCTTTTGTTTTGGTGGTTTGTTGGGACTCCTTGCAAGCCATAACTTTTGTCCAACACAGCGAAGGAAGGTCCTCTAGGGCACTTGTCTCTGAAGAACACAACCTCTCTTTCATGTGGCCCTATATCCCTGAGGTTAGGGCATCAAAGTACAAGTGAAGACCAAGGCAAGGCTTAGTTGTATCTTCCCGCATTAAAACTCTTATTATAGGTCCGAATTGGCATGTTTTCAAAATTCACTGGAGGCACTAAAATCATCTATTTGCTTTCAACCTTGGAGCATCTTCCTCGGCCTTATAGCCCTGCAGTTAGGGCATAAGTTTCCAGTTCGAAATCAGTGAAGGATTGAAGGAGGACTCAGCGTAAACAAACAGTCATTACAAGGGCTTCGTTTACAAGTTCGATGGCATCTCCATAGTACTTGGAACTTTTTGTTTTGGTTTCATTGAAGCATCATTGCATTAGTTGAATGCCAGCATTCGATTGAAGTCACACTTAAAGTCTATACAAGCCCTTGAGAAGACCTGATCAAGGACACAGGACAGTGGTTAAGGCTCGCATATATATATAGTGATTCATACAGTCTTATCAAACCGAAAACAGTTTTGAAGCAAGCCAGGATATACACATGCAAATGCTCAGGTGACTGAAGACAACAGTGCAAGTATAGGAAACAACATCGATAAATCTCAACGTGTTTTTTTCTTAAAGAGAGTTCTGTGATTTGTTGTGAGGAATTCATTTTGATACCTTAAGAACTAAGCTTTAGTGATGTTGACATCCTTTAACGCAATTCAGTAACAGTTACTATTGGGATTATTACTTGCAGCAATAGAGATTAGTCTAGACTTATCACTCTAGACTTGAAATAGTCAAGCATTTCTAGGAGCCTTAGGAGTGTACAAGCAATCAAGTTTAGAAGTCCCTTCTTGGCAACAGAAATAAGCCTTATTGTGTCATCCAATTTTTGTGCAATACTTGATGTTGCAGTTGAAGTAATGCTCCTCAAAGGTAACAAGTACAGTAAGGAGGCAAAAGTGTTGTTGCATTACTTTAGTGACAAAGCAAGAGCACACATCTTCATGATTACAAGCTGCGTATATCAAGGGCTCTTCAGGGCATCAAAATTGCAAATTCTTGTGGCTAATTTCTATAGCAGTAAGGACATAGCAGTTTTATCATCAAGGACAGAGCAGTTTCATCATTGAGGGCAGAGAAATTTCATCATTCTCTACAGCAGTAAATGCAGGAAAGCACTCAAGGTTTCATCATCGACAACATCCTCACTTCAGAGACATTATTAGGTAGACAAAGATACAACCTGGGCAGTTTTTCCTTCAACATTTAGCCTTCCTAAAGCAAGTGGCTTGGCTTTCTGCAAGTCTATTTAATGGCTGCTCTTAAACCTCGTTTCTGATACCATGTTGATTTTTCATGATTTCCTAGATTGATAATTACTTCCAATGGTTTCTTCATTAATTTATCTCTTGTCACATTCATCATTAAACAATTATACATAGAAAATCATCAACAATAAAACAATAAAGACAATAGGATCATGATGAAGAGACAAGAGACACAAATTTTACCCTGGGAAAACCCTCTTCTAGGGCAAAACCCAACAACCTTTTCTTAGAGAAATTATCCAATTCAATAAGACATACAATCTGGTATTTCCAATCAAATAAAATCAAACTGACCAGTAACCAAACCTAGGTCAAATCCACTCAAATTGCCCACAAATACCCTCAGTTAACTGTGGTCAAACTGCCCAGGAATAGGCCGAATTTTGGCCTCTTACTGCTATCTTGAGCTTGGCCTGCCCAGAAGCTCGATCTGCCCAGAAACTCAGTCTGCCCACACATGCGAAGTCAACAGAAGTTAAATAGAGCCGGAATAGGCTTGAACATATTTCGGTCTTATTTTCTTCCTTCTCCTTCGTATGAGTGAACAGAAAGAGATGTATTTTGATGATCCGAGTTGGTTTCAAGTGGAGGAGGTCAAATGACCTCTTTATGTAGGTCTAATGAGCCCCAAGAGGTGTGTTACCTTGACTGAGCCGACTTGACTTTTGGGGGCAAAACAAATTTAAATTTAAGTTATGAATTCCCTCTCTTGTTTTGTGGCTAATACAAATGGAGAATACCGACCGTAGCTACAAAAGTCAACAAAAATATCATTATGTGCACGGGTGAAATTGATCTATGATTTTTCTTCTGCTATTATATCTATTTTTACATGTTAAAATCTCAGCCATATTTTTTTCATTTGAGCTGCATCTGCTAGGAAGTAATTAATCAGGTCACTGGGGTTAGAAATTAACAATCTACTAAGTTGTCCATAAACATCAGTCCATTGTGATATTTGGGTATGTCTGTAACAAGAATCAATGTGCTAGGTTGTGTGACGAGCATTATTGTGATCAAGTTTTTTGTGCATGTGCATCCTATTACCCACCACCTTGTGGGTGATACCCCTAGGAGAATTTTTTCTCCTTGATCTCTTTTGGTTGTTACCCTTGGATCTTAGTCCAATGGGATCTCCCTTATTGGCCATTTGGTTGTAGGGTGGTACTACTTGGGAAACCACGACTTTGGGTGCGTGGTCCTGCTCCTTTACCCGCACATACTACTCCCTTTCCACTCACTATACCCCCACTTGGGTCCACATTCCCATTCTAGGTCCACATAGGGCTAGCCTTCCCATCCCCTTTTCCCCCACCTTGGGTCAGGCCTAGAATGATGTCCTGGAGGTTGAAGCAACTAAAAAAAGAAGAAAAAGCATAACTGGCCACATTTAACAGAAAATTGTACCACAAAATGCAAAAGATGGCTAGGATAAAAATAAGTAGCATATGGGCAAAAGCCAACACATGAGCTCTACACCATCCATGGCCATCACCCTGGTTCCATAGGCTCTAGATGAGCCTCCTTTATCATTCAACAAAAATATCATTGTGTGCATGGGTGAAATTGATCTATGATTTTTCTTCTGCTATTATATCTATATTTACATGTTAAAATCTCAGCCATATTTTTTTCATTTGATTTGCATCTGCTAGGAAGTAATTAATCAGGTCGCTGGGGTTAGAAATCAACAATCTACTAAGTTGTCCATAAACATCAGTCCATTGTGATATTTGGGTATGTTTGCAACAAGAATCAATGTGCTAGGTTGTGTGACGAGCATTATTGTGATCAAGTTTTTTGTGCATGTGCAACCTGTTACCCACCACCTTGTGGGTGATATCCCTAGGATAATTTTTTCTCCATGATGAGCCTCGGCCAGCAGCCAGCAGCTCCTCGATGCCTCCTACTAGCTTCTTGTGTCTTTTCTCTACCACCTGAGCCAACAATGTGGTTCTTCACCCACCTGTATTCATCGTACGTTTGAAGGTTGGCCTCCCGAATCTAAAGGTCTTGTCATTTGATAATTGAGTATTGAGTTTACTTAACATGGATACCTCTGGGCATGGATTGATGGGTGGATTTGGTAGAAAGAGTGGGCTTAGTTTGTACTCTTGTTTCCTTGATCTCTTTTGGTTGTTACCCTTGGATCTGAGTCTAGTGGGATCTCCTTTATTGGCCATTTGGTTCTAGGGTGGTACTACTTGGGAAACCCCGACTTTGGGTGCGTGGTCCTGCTCCTTTACCCGCACATACTACTCCCTTTCCACTCACTATACCCCCACCTGGGTCCACATTCCCATTCTAGGTCCACATAAGGCTAACCTCTCTATCCACTTTGCCCCCACTTTGGGTCAGGCCTAGAATGATGTCCCGGAGGTTGAAGCAACTAAAAAAAGAAGAAAAAGCATAACTGACCACATTTAACAGAAAATTGTACCACAAAATGTAAAAGATGGCTGGGACAAAAATAATTAGCACATGGGCAAAAGCCGACACATGAGCTCTACCCCATCCATGGCCATCACCCTAGTTCCATAAGCTCTAGATGAGCCTTCTTTATCATTCAGGAACCCATGATTGTCCTGACTCCCAACCCTTGGAGGGCAATGAACCGCCCTACCTCAAAAGGGGTAATCACTGCTATATTATACACATCATGCTCTTGTCCTTTGAGCCCCGAGCAGTTAATTAAAGAAAATTCATAAAAGGCAAAAGGCATATAAAGAAGGGTGGAAAAATCAAGGCCGGGGCACCTCATGTACCACGACTGCTCCCTCCTATACATTATATACCCAGGTGTGGGCTTCCCCTTATCTACCTATCCCTTTGTCCCATTATGTGGCCCAGGGTTGCCCCTCTCTTTCCCTATTCCATCTCACCTACTTGTCACTTGCCACCCCCATTTGAAGGGTGTACCTTGGACATACTATCCCCTCTAAGCGCTGAAACCACCTAATAAGGTACTTGGCTAACCCTCTTTGGAGTTTGGAGACACTAGCACATGCCAAAGCCCACTACGGAAGGGTATGCCATTATGAAGTGCCCACTTTGTCATCCATGGTTTGTAAGCTCCTTTACCTGATTATTCTAATCACTGATTGTACTGGAAGCTTAGGGGACACATTGGATCTTATGCAGGATTGCAGGTGGTTTTTTTTTGGGTTTGGCTTCCCTCTATGGGTTCTTGACCCCCAGAGGTCCACATTGGCACATGTAGGGTGTGCATAGAAAGCCATGGGACTCCACAGCAGCAGACAACACTCCACAGATCTTCATGGATGTTCAGAGACTACTAGTGATCCACTTTTGGGACGATGGTGATATGATTGGTACACTATGCCTAACAGCCCCCCACAGGAGTCCCACACTCTTAGCAAGTGTCCCAACATTTGTACGATGTCATGGCAGCATTCATTCCACCACTTGGACCATTGCAGAGGATCTACAGACATCTCTAATTCATATGCAGACCCATGGGGTCATGAATGTGCCCTCAAACCCACTGAGAGCACCATAGGTCTACTACTTGGAGAACAAGGGGCCACTCCCTTGTCATTATATTCCAAGGAATTTATTCCTCAATATGGCACTTTAGGATGTTATTGAGCCTTTGGAGGGCCCAACAAGATGCATACATCATTATTTGGCCCCTTGTGAGGCTTGTTTTTACATTATGAGCTAGTATGGTGGGCTTGCCACCATTAGGGTATATTATTTGCACATTATTTTATCATTAGGGTACCATAGGCTAATTCGAACTCCTTATGAGGCTATATATTGATGTTAGATACATTCATTTGGATCATCACTTGACTTGGGATCTCTTTAGTCTTAGAGAATTTTCGCACTTTTTCCTTGGAGGATATTTTTGGAGATGGATGAATTTTGATGTATGGATTTGGGCTATTTATTTTATCTTGGAGCTTTGTTATGCAAACGAATTGTTGGTTGGATAGACTCTATAACGTTGTAAGTGCTTTTTATCGTTGTTATTCATGTTGCTACATACTGCTAAAATTAGGGCTAGTTGTTGCATTATTGTAATTTGGAATTGAGCAATGTTTTAGTTATTAAATGTATGGGCCAATGTTATATGAATGAAATGTCCTAGAGATTATTTATCTTGAGAAGCTTTCATCATTTGCTTTAAAGTATAAATGCTTGAAAGACACTTTTCTTTTCTTACTATCTACATTGGATGCAGTTGACTTTTTGGGTCTCCTTGATCAAGAATCCAAGTTCTTACTCATTACCATCCTTGACTTCATATCCCCAAGTGAATTAGGCACTGGTTCCATAAAAGGGTGGTCATATTTATTATTAACCTTCTTTTTCACCATTTGCCCCCTTTTTCCCAAGTCTAGCCCCATTGGGTCACCTAGGGCATCAATTTACCATAAATTGGCCCAAGGAAAAAAAATGATCTCCTCTACGCTACTGCACTAGTGGGTCCCCTCCCTCTCCTCCAAATTTGAACCCATCTGATAGTGGAATCTCTGGGAATCCCAAGCCCTAGCTCTAGGACTGAATCTTTCTTAGGCATCCCCAAGGCTAGACACTAATAGGATCAATTCAACCCTTTAAAGTAAATATTCTTGTTTGGTCCTTTCACCTCACCTTGTCTAGGATAGGAACATCATTGGTTGTTACATTCCATCCCCAAACCTGGACTGGGTCCACTGGGCTCCGTGTGGTCCTACTTCACAATAAAGACTATTTGTCAAAGACCATTTGGGAGTCCATGTTTCCAAGGATTATAGGGATTGAAAAACTCCCTTATAAGCCTATTCTTTCTCCCTCAACCCTCCAATCCTCACCCCTTACCCCCGGTGGACCAAGTCTTTTGCTTAAAGAGCAAGCAAGTTCCATTCATCACTCCATCGTTGGGAAAGGGTTTTCAGGGTCACTCCTCACTTCTCCATTGACATCTACCTTATCAAAGTGATCCTACACTACTGGGATTCCTCCTATCGGTGAAAGTCCGTAAAGAGCAGGGAGACTTAGCTGTGGTGACAGTGGGCTAAGCCTCAGCCGTTGCCCTTGACCTAGCAGTTGCCCTCTTAGGAAACCCTTTTAGGTCCCCTGCTGGTTTGAGTGGTAACACAACCTAGTCATAGTGTTAGAACTGTATGACATTGTGACCCATTTAATATTGAGTTAATCCCAGTGACTTTACTATATCATCATGTTGATCCTTTTAGGTCCAGATGCAGAATTGATTGTCTTTAATTATGAATGAAAACATACTCTGTAAACAAGTAAACATCTTTACATCAAGATAGGCATTTATATTGAAAATTGAATCATCTGAGTTTAGATCCAGAGTGACTGATGTGAAAAAATGTCTTCTGCTCATACTAAATACTGAAATATTTTCTTCGTGATGTGCAGGTCTTTGTAACCCTGCAGAAAAACTACCGGAATTGCACAAGAAAAATATGTGTTCAACAAGTCCTACACTACCAGCTGACGAAAAGTGAATGAAGGCAATCCAATTCTTTGTAGATGCTAATGTACGTGACATTACAAATCATTTTTTAAAGCCAAATGGAAATTCCATTCCATTCTTGTGGCATATATTATGTATCATGTGCTCGTTAAGCTGATAGAAATTTTAAAACCTCAGCATCTCTCTTTAGCACAATATTTCAGGGTTGGTATCATATTCAATGCCAACATAATTATCTCTGATATTGGTCAACTTTGAAGGATCCCTTCGGTTTACCAATAAGGTCCTTTAATGCAAAATAATCTGCAAGAGCTATGAAAAGGTTATTCTTTCTGTGAATAAGAGTACCTGTGTACTTTCTTATTTATTTGCTGTTATGGCCCATTTACGATACTACAGATATGGAATGGAGATTTGATGCAAGGGATTTTGCTTGCAGTCGAGACTCGATACTAATATTTGGAATATTCTAACAAATGAAGTTACGTGTTTGGCATAAATGGTTTTATATATGATCTAAATAGATATTTTATTTGGAGAAACTATGATCAGTCATATATTGTTGAGCCATATTCTATGTATTGTCTGCAATCAGTAATCAATGGATGTTGACTATGGAGTATGTTGCAGTTTTTAGCCATTTCTATTTCCAGTAGCACCATACATAATCTTTCGTTTTAGTTACATACCTGATTACAGTGTTTCATATTTCTGGTATTGTTTTAGATAACGAGTCCCTCCTTAATTTGGGTTTGCGTATTTCATATTGATATGTGTTAGATGAAACAAATCTCGAATAAAAATCCATTAGAAATGGAAATTCAATGAAATGTTCAAGGCAAGTCTTGAAGGTGCGCTACTTTCCAATGGCCATGAAGATATCTTCAAGAGACTTTTCATGTTACAGTCCTTACCCTAACAATTCCCAAACTCAGAAGGTAATGGATATATACAGATATATATAGACACACATCCCTGCCCTTTGGATACAATTTCATAGCATTTGAATTGTCTTCACACCATGTGAACAAAATAAGGGACACGGATATATATGATGAAACTTGCGTGCATCAAAATTGCATAGAGAAAAATTAATGGAAATGTTGAACAGTTGAAGTACAGGCTTCCGAGGATTGAAAATTCACAGTGCACACTTCACGAGTATCACTATAAAGTAGTTTTTTAATACACACGGAGAATGGTTTAGAATCTAGATAAACAAAATTTATCTATTCTGTTATAAGCCATTACACATATCTGCTGACTTTTAGGCTGATAGGCCTTCTTTTGAATCAGTCGACCGTCTACACTTTTCATGTGCATCTGACATCTGTGCACAGATTTTTAGGCTACCTTTCTGCTTTCCACTTTCTTTTGAATCAGTCGACTGTCTACACTTTTTATGCGCGTCTGACATCTGTGCACATATTTTTAGGCTACCTTTCTGCGTCTGACATCTGTGCGCACCATTTTCAGGAGAGTCTGTTTAAATTTTTAGTGGAGTTTATGTCACTGAACATGGAGGACACCAGAATGTGAGAATTGCTGCGAGAAAAGCTCAGAAATCTCATATAAACATTCAGCAGAGGTTTTGTAGCTTAGCACCCTCACCACCTGTTCCGTCCTCTGATTTTACTCCAATTTCAAGCATTCTGAATAGGTCTCTCGCTCACTTTACAACTCTTCAAGTAGAGGGAGGAACAATGCCTGCCAGAGGCTCCTGGTTTATGAGCTCATGGACAACGACTCTCTGAATAAATGGGTATTCTTGCTTCCTGATTAGGGCGGCGGCAGAGACATAGGATGTTTGGCATAGGAACAATGCTACAATGTGGCAGTAGGAACTGCCCAAGGTCACCAAGTTCGGAAACAAATGGGCTCGCATGGCTGCTCAGGTCATTAATTTATATATTTTTTTCTAAATAAATTTTAATTAATTTTAGAAAAAAAATATATAAAATAATAATATAATCCAATCATTTTAATTGAATTTAAATGGTGGTTTCCAACGGCTGTTAGTCTCTATTTTTTGTATTTTGTTTGAAGTATATCAAATTAGTGTTTTTAGTTTGAGCTCTAGAAATTATATATTTCTCATACCATTTTTCTAATTTTCATATCATTTTTCCAATTTAAAAAACCTATCGGCCTCTTTTTGCACCTTTTGGGGCAATTGCTAGTAGAAACTGCAGGAGGAAAAAATGTTTTTGTGTTAGTTTTTGGTAGCTCGGACGAACTTCTGCATTAGCAATGCCTAGTGTGTAGAAGTGACTGGGCGTGTTAGTTTTTGGTAGTTCGGAGGTCCTTATGCATTAGTGTGTAGAAGTGACAGAAGCACATTTCACTCCCTAGACACATTAATTTATAAAGTGATTTTATAAAGTTGAGAAGTTTACCTTAATTAATGACTAAAAAGTGACTTTTTATAAAGTGAGTGGTGACTATATAAAGTTGGGTCTCTTAAGTGATTTAAGTGGGACCAATGTGAGATTAAGTCATGACCTTTGATCTTGAGATGGTTAGATTAAACCTCAACCATTGAGATCTAGGGTTGGGGGTTTTACTTATGGATGAGAAATAAAAGGAGAAAGGGAGAGTGAAGATGCACACTATTCTTCATGAGATTTGCAGAAGAGGAGAAAGAGAGCTAAGGGAGAAGTTCAGTAGTAGGAAGAGCAGTACAACAACTAGTACAAGGAGGGCATGCATTCCTAGGCAGAGAAGAGCACACATTTCAAAGTTGAGCAGAGCTCTGAAATCGTGGAGCTTTCTCTATTGTCTGAGCATGTTTCTCAAGGAAAACATGCGCAAATTTCAAGGTGGTGGACAAATGAAATTCGAGGCAAAAGACAAGGAGTTTCTGAGCTACAAACCAGCATGAATCTCAAGGGACCCAATGTAGATTTCGGTGGAAGAATTCAGTAGAGGAGGTTGAGGCATGAGATTCTTGGTAGATATAGGCACGAAAAACGAGGCTTGTGCAAGCACAGATTTTGAGGGGCAGATAGAGTTGAGACTGGCATAATTTTAGGGCAGATTTGGCACAGACAATGAGGACTGTCAGGCACTGAAATCAAAGGATTGTTGACACAAATTTTAAGGAACAGCTATAGCACTTTTGACAAGGAATTTTGTGCATGAAATCTGGGAGATAGTTGACTGTTTCTTGTCATTTAATGTTGTAATAAATTCTATGATAAGAAATGAATTTCTCTCACTCACTAGTTTTCTCTTCGGTGTTTTCCCAGGGGCTTTGCCCAAAATCCTGTGTCGAATGTGTGGTGTTTACTATTCATTTTCAACTGTTAAAGATCAGATTTAGTCATGTGTATTTCTGCTCATAAAAATCTGATTGAATGTGTTTAGTTTAAAATGCATTATTTGTGAAGTTTTTACTAGACACGGAAATCAGAGTATTGGCTAAGTGTTTGACGAAAGTCCTACAAGAGAAAACTAGATTGTAGGTGAAATTCGGACATGGTATGAAGACCAAGTGGGAAAAACAACAGAGAAAAGTGACCAAATAGCAAGCATTGCAACAAACTAAACAAGGATTTGTGATTGAGAGGGAGTTGATGTTTACCCTTAGACAGATTTAAAACCTTGTGTTGGTAAGCAGGTCAATGGCAATAGGTTTTAGGGTGGAGGATAAGTTGAGTGGGGCTGAAAATTTTAGCCCATTGAAGTATAGGTTTGTATTGGTGCTTTAGGAGTTTGAAATGTGGGATATTGTTGAGAATGCAATAATTCCACCCACTGATCTAGTACAATTGGCTAACTTTAACAAGAGGAATGTTAAAGCCAAGAGGCTCCTTCTAAATGCTATCAAATACCACCTTATTCCCCATGTTTCAAGGAAGACCCTTGCCTTTGAGATGTTTGCAGTCTTAATCAAAATTTTCCAAAGCCCTAATGAGAATAGAAAGATGGTGTTGCGGGAAAAATAAAAGCAAAACAAGATGACCAAAACTAACATTGTATCCTCATACCTCACCAAGGTCACTCAAGTGAGAAATGAGTTGGTAGTTGTGGGTGAAACCATCTCTAATGAGCAACTAGTTAGATCATCCATGAGACACTTTCATTTATGGGATAGTTTCCCGTGAGAAACTTCTAGATTGGGGAAGAATGTGGGATGATTTGCATCAAAAGGAGATAAGGTAAAATGCCAAGAGTGGTGGGGAGGAAAAGGAGAATGTTGCTCTTGTGACGAAGGGAAAAGTTAAGGTAAAGGGAAGTTGATGATCTATTTCTGTGAAGGACATGAGCAAAGTGAAAATCTTTGCCTATCACAAGATTGACCACTATATTAAGAGGGAGTGAACTTTGATCCAACAATAGTGCATAACATTAGACAAGGGCGATCATACAAGTTGTTGGAACAACCTGTGGGTGGATTTGAGGGGATTTTGAATTAAGGATAAGTGTCAGTGACAAAGGGGGGACGAGTGACTAGGAAGAGTGATTCTTCTTATATTGTTAGGAGACTTGATTTGTATGACATGTTATTAATAAATGCTCAGGAGTGTGATGAGACTCCTTGGAACACGGTTGGTTGTGGCAGGCTCTCAGCACAGGTTTCAGAGTAGGTAGCAGCACAAGCTTCTGTTTCAGAGTGAGCAACTACAGATGATGAATGGGCTTGGAAACAAATCCAGGTGGTGGAGGTGATAGAAGCACCCCCTAGCTAAGAAGGAGTATTAGTTTTTGGTAGCTTGAAGGTACTTCTGCATTGTCGGTGCCTAGCATGTAAAAGTGACCGAACACATTTCACTTCCTAGACACTTTATTTTATAAAGTGATTTTATAAAATTGAGAAGTGTACCTTTTTAATTATGACTAAAAAGTGACTTTTATAAAGTGAGTGTGACTTTATAAAGGTGGGTCACTTAAGTGATTTATGTGGGCCCAATGTGAGTTTAAGTCATGACCATTGATCTAGAGATGGCTAGATTAAATCTTGGCCATTAAGATCTAGGGCCAGGGGCTTTAGTCATTGCTAAGAAATAAAAGGAGAAAGGGAGTGAAGAGACACACTGTGCTTAATGAGATATGGATAAGAGGAGAAAGAAAGCCAAGGGAGAAGTTTTGAGGAAGAGCAGTACAATAGTTGGTACAACAAGGAGGGCACACATTCCTAGGCAGAGAAGGGCACGCATTTCGAAGTTGAGCAGAGCTTTGAAATCAAGGAGATTTCTCTTTTGTCTAAGCATGTTTCTCAAGGAGAACAAGAATGAATTTTGAGGCAATGGATAGGCACGAAAATCGAGGCAAAGGACGAGGACTTTTTTGAGCTACAAACCAGCGCAAGTTTCAAGGGACAAAATGCAAATTTTGAGGAAGGAATTCAACAAGGAAATCCATGTTCCTATGAGGCACAAAATTTTGGGTAGATCTAGGCACAAAAAAACGAGCCTTGCACAACACAGATTTTGAGGGATAGACAGAGCTGAGATTGGCATAATTTTCTAGGTTGATTTGGCATAGAAAATGATGATTGGCAGGTACTGAAATCGAAGGGTCGCTGACACAAATTTTAAGGAACTACAACACTTTTCCCAAGGAATTTTGAGCATGAAATCTAGGAGATAAAATGACTATTTATTTTCATTTAATGTTGTAATAAATTCTTTGATAAGAAATAAATTTCTCTCATTTGTTTTCCTTTAAGGGTTTTTCTAGGGGCTTTGCACAAAATCCTGTGTCAAATGTGTGGTGTTCACTATTCATTTTTAGCTAATTGAGATCAGATTTAGTCTCATAAAAATTATATTGAATGTGTTTAGTTTAAAATGCATTATTTGTGAAGTTTTATTGGAGACAAATTTGAATATTGACTATGATTGATGAAAGTCCTACAAGAGAAAACTAGATTATAGGTGAAATTTCAACATTTTGTTTGTTTAAATAATTAATTTTGTATATGACAAAAGCTTAAAAAACATGCATGTAACTACCAAACTTTGAGCAATTCAAAGCATTGATTGTACTTTATAAATGAGCTAGCCAATTATGAAAGCATACTCTATGTATAAACATGTGTCTTTTAAATCATTATCCAACATTCAACATGATATAAAGAGTCATTGATGACAAGGCTAATAAAAGCTTGAGAGCAATGCCATAAATTGGTGTAAATGTGAACTTGCTTGGTAGAAGTTGAGCTTTGACAAAGCATCTATCAACAATTTCAATCTAGAAGGATATGGATCAATCATCAGAAATATTTGTGAGGGATTGATGCTTACCTCCTCAAGATTTGTTTTTCTATGTGGTTCACGGACCCGAAGATCGATGATCGTTACGTCCACGAAATATTTGTACCAAGAAAATTCACCCAAAGGGATCACTTCGCGTCGACTCAACCACAGAGCCTGACCCCAAGAGTGTTAAGAGAATTGCTTGTGACCTCTCAATAGCAAAGGTTCTTTAACAATGGGGACTCAACCAATTCAACTAACCCTTGGGGCCTTACCTCCTCAAGATATTAGTTGTAAAACAAACAAAAAGATGAAAGCAAATGCCTTATTGAAAGTTGTTGAAGGTTCTCAAGCTGGCTAAAGGATTTGTTGTGCCCATTTTGTCACAACTCTAAGGAAGCAATGTACAAAAATTTTCAACGATCAAAATCATCAACCAACTACATGATATATCATTGTAAACCCAATTTTTGCAACCTATAATGTAAATGATGCTAGTATGATCGTTTAATTATTTAACAACACCTAGGTAAGCCTTTGATTTTGGCGACAAATTTCACCCTAGGAGGTTTTTTAACCTCACCGCATTATGTGTGTTTCTAAACACGGATAATTAACAAAGTTTTTGTTAATTTTTCTTAGGGCTATATTGTTCTTTGCTTTGATAATTGCATTTCTTCATTAACACATTAAGTTCAGCACATAACATCATAACATTATTTAGATTTACATCATTTTTTGGCAGCGTATGCAACTACGTAAAAAGAACAATATCATCATCATCAATGTAGCGAAACATAAAGGAACAATAAAAGAAAAGCATTCACACATAGAGACACCAGGGTTGGTCGGAGACCAAGGTAAAACCCATTATGGGAAAAACCCTTTCAAATTCTTCTTATTAGATTTTAATCAAATGATTTAGCAAAAGGGAGTATAATGATCCATATCTTTATCCATACAACTATTCAGCAAAAACAACTACACAATATCCATGAAATGAACCCAACAATGCTTATACTCAAAATTCTAATTCTGAAGCTTGTAATGAATTGTCATTGTCTACGATCAACTGCCGAACACTGTGGTCACTGAGAAAATTCTTCAGACAATTGAAATTTCATCATATAGGTCCCAGTCACACAGAGGAATCATGCGTGCCACTGTAATCTACAACTGAGACTCAGAAACCATAAATGTCGGTCGCTTGGAGGACAAGTTGTGCATGCGACTAAGATGCTTTGGTCGCATGGATGAGCCAACTAGCAAGCAACTGTGGTCAATTTCTTCTTGTTTCATGCTTGCGACTGAGGCCTAAAACCCTAAAACAAAGATGCAAGCTTCAAACCTTGCAATTTCGTCTTCGAGTGAACCCATTCCTCCGCAGACATGCCTCAGACCTGTGCGAGCCAAAAACCAAGAAAGACAATAGAACAATGTCTCATTATGATGTCAAAATGAGGTTGAGGTCACTTGTATTTATAGCCTTCCAAGGGTGTCAAATTTGCTTTAGGGCCGACCTTATCAAATATGCACATGTAGGTTTTTCTTCCTAAGTACACTTTCCCTTATTCGATTTGAGTGATCTTTAGGTTGATTTTGGTCCTCTCGAAAAGAAGAATTCAATGCAATCATCATCTCTCTCAAATGAAGTCTCCAAAGTGGAATTTGCTGCAGTTACATATTTTAACAATCCCTCTCAACTAGGGAGAATTCCACCTGCATCATGTCACGTGTATCCTGTCATCTAATCATATCCAATCTCAACTATCTCGTTATCCCATATAGCCATTTTTCATCTTGATTCATCTCTTGCTTATTCATTCTTACCTTTTGATTATCTCTGGTCATATGTTGAATATTCTCGAATCTAAAAGAAGAAGAATTTGTCTTTGGAGGGGAGCTTAAGCTACCACCCTCTATTTATCGGGGACCCATTGCTACCAACCCAGAATATCTACCAGTGGGGAGTCAGATCTATGGCCCACAACAACATCGAAGAACTTAGCTCAATCTGGAAGAACATCAAAGAGCATATCATCAGGTAGCACATCTCAACCTGGAACCATATCGGGGAGCATATCTCAACTCGAAATCTCATGGGGGAGCTAAACATGTATGACCCCATATCAAGCTATAAGTGATATAGGGGATCTACTACTCAATCCATCTTATTGCCTACTGATCTTCCCAATAATGACCCTCAAGAGTCATGTGGTAAAACATCTGCATCATAATCAACTTGGGGTGTACATCCCCAAGTACACTCTCAACCCGTTGGCCAAACGGGGAGTGATATCCCCAACAAGCCCAGCTTGTGGGTATGATTCCAATTGGGGTATACTATGCAAAGACCAAGATAGGGGAGAAACATCTCCAACCCTATGGGTAACAGATAGGGGAGAAACATCTACGACCCTATGTCCAGATATCCCTCAACCCCAGGAGCCCTTTATCTCAATTCCTCACCCTGGGAGCTCAGACACGCGGGGGATGAACTAGCTCAGTCTTCTCGATCAACGATGCTCTGTAAATCAACAACATATCATTGTGCTCATATTTGGTAATCATCTTGTCTCAATAACAATAGTCTCTTGTTCATATAGGACATCAAATCAAATATCATATTAAAACAAAATATACATATCATAAAAATGATACCATAATCATCCTCCCTCTCAATGAGGTGCCAACTACAAACCTAAGATTGTCTCATACAACAACATTGTCTCAATGAATCCAAAGAAATTTTTCATCCTGCCTCATAGCTAGCCATGCTAGCAATATCGTACTCAACCTCCATCGTGCTTAAAGCTATGAATCTTTCATTCAAAAGTATCATGGAAGATCTCATACTAAGGTAGCACCTAGATGTGCGCATCAATAACGATCCCAAACATCATTAATACATCCATGCAGTCACATATCACAAGAAGAATATCTCATATCAGAATTGTTCATCCCATGCAAATATCTCGAAGGGTGCTCGGCGACAACTCAATGCATATGAAGCGGCTCAATCATGAATTCACTCAGGTTCTATGCTCAACATATGGGGATGGGTGTTCAAACATAACTTCAATGCTTCAATCAATTATTGGTTGCCAAGTCAGGTTCAACAATACCATTTTATAACTTCTTGAAATTCAATCAGAGTGTCCAAGAATTTGCACTTCCACTTTCCAACAATTATTTAATAGCTTCGCAATATAGGTTTTCTTTTCCCAATTTCAGAAATTGATTCATCATGTCATGATTCATTATTTTGAGCTTCAAAAGCCAACTCCCTCTTACTTTGATCATCTGAGGCTCATTACCTGTCAATAGTAGACCATCAGTGTATAAAATCAAAATCAAAGTCGTACCTTGGACCACTTTTGAAGTAGAGGTTTGAATCAACACATCATCTTGGCTTCACCAGATAACTATCAATGCAGACATATTAGGATCGGGGAGCTTGCTTAATGCTTTATGCAATCATAACACTTGACGGAAGCAATATGTTTAGCCTTACACAAATCATTATCATGCAAGCAAATCAACTATGTCAGGTTATTAAATTTTAGATGCCAAATCAGAACTAATATCAAAATCATCAATATAATTGTAACAAATTATTTGGACCAAGTGACACGTAGAGCTCACATCCAAATATCAAAGCAATATCAATCCAAACTTCATCATTCATCATCATTATCATAATATAAGTCACTAGATGCAAATACATATACCAAGAATAAGTCATTGAAAGTCATTATGCCCATATAGCATTGTTGTTAAAGCAAATCATCAGTCTTCAAATCAAATCATTAGTCATCAGTGCAAATCCCAAACAGTGAGATCTATAGCCCAAAAAATTTCAAGTCAAAGTTCTAAATCATTATCAAGTATCATGTCAAAACTCCAAACACTGTTCATATATATCATAATGTCAAACTCTTGCAACTGTTATCAAATATTGTCATACACTAGCCTCAATGGATAGATCACAATATGCATATCCCGGTCACCTGCAAACACAAGTTTAGTCAACATATTCACATTATAGTAAAACATTCAAACTTCCTTGCTCATAGAACTTTTTGTTGTCTGCTCCATGTTTGTAGGACTGACATCCTTTAGGTGAACATCTGATTTCATGCACAAAACTTCATTTTTGTGTCCTGCAGACATAACCACACCGATAGGCCTTCTTTTGTGCGGTTGAGAGATTACAGTGGCATCCTTGACCTTACTTACGTGCAACTGAGAGGCTATAGTCACACCTGTAAGCTTGCTTTTGTGCGACTAAGGCTTAGAGTAAGGGAAAACTCTCTCTTCTCAGATCAGAACTTTGTTGCAGACCAACAATATCATATATTTTTCTATTCATGTCCATAAATCATACTTCAACAGTAAATAATATACATATGATACAAATGATAATAAGAGCAAGAATCTTATGGATAAATTCTCCTTCTGAATGGGAATCCACTTTAGCCATCTTCATTCATGCTATCATCCTGCCTATAATACAATCATACATCAGCAGATCTATTAGATCATAAAGTCAAACATATATCCATCATGGTCATAACATGAGAGCATCATCTATGACATCAATCTTTCATAGGAGTATACTTCAAGAATCAGGATCACAACATTACTTCTTTGTCACATAAATCAATCCATCAAGCAAGGGCATTCAATTTTACCATATGCCATAATTTCTAAACACATCAAAACATAACCATGGTCAATAAAAGATCTTAAATATCAATCTCATTGTTATACTTCTATCATCATGGCTACCATGTTTTTCACAAACAATATTAATAGTGTAAAGTTACCATCTACTAAAATCAAGGTGCTAGCTTTATTTATGGGATCAAGATATTATAAAGATATCTGTTAGCCAAACATCAAGTATACCACAATATCAAAGATCAATATTAAGTAGCTTCATAGAATCAAGAAGTGCGTCGTGTCTAAAAGGCAAGATACTTGTTTACTGTTGATTTTGGGTAGCGTCGGATGCGCTTTGGCTCCAAAATTTTGTGGAGGAGCTAGAACACATGAGATCTCCAAGACCCGTAATTCGTTTGGATAAATTCCACATGGATTGTGTTTTATTAAAACAATTAATATTTTTAATGGGGTTCCTAAGTCTAAACTTAGGGAAATAAAAATATTTTTTTTGTAATGGGTATTAATGAAAATATGGGTGAGAAGCTTCTCAGTGATGAAGATCAAGTCTAATTTAATCTTAGCCGTTGATTATGGAATTAATCTCAACCATTGATTCATTAACAGGAAAATTATAAGAGGAGGCTTGAGGGTCAGTTGGACATTTACCAAGTTGATGAGTGAGTTCGGTTTTTATGGGGCGTGGTTTGCTGAGAAAATCGAACAAGTGCTCTAAGTTGCAGTGAGAGGCACAGAAGCAGAAATTTGGATTGGAGAGGAAGTTCTGAAACAAAGAGTACGTAGCAAAGAGGCAACTTGAGAATTAGGGAGGCTGCGCAAAGGCCTATGCAGCCCAGGAGGGGCTCACGTAGAGCTGACGCCGTCCAGAGGGGCTCTTGCAGTTGCAGTGTAGAGTATTCATCAGTGGTTCAAGATTTTGTTGGAGAAGCGAGGTTCTTAGCCAAGAGGGCTGAACAACAGTCTTCATCCAGCAAAAGGAGTGACACAGTCTTCTAGAGGCAAGATGCTATCCCACACAGTGATTGCGTAGGGACTTCATAGTGTTTGTCAAGAGGGTGTCAGATCACTCATTGGATCAGTTGTGACTTGGGGAGCAAGGTAAACCCTTGAATGCATTTCTTGTTGCCGTGATTTATCTGTAAGGTTAGTTGGTAAGAGAGGCAACCTATCGTACTCAGATTCTGCTTGCTTAGTAATACAAACCCTCTATCTACTACACTGGTTTTCCCGCATTGGGTTTTTGTGGGGGACGTGTTGTCCAAAAATAACAGTGTCCCTTGTGTATTTGTCTAATCTATTGTTTCAGTTTATGATCTATATGTCAGTGGAGTCTACAATAGTGTTACATCACTGTTTATCAAATTAAATAAATTTTTGAATGAAATAACAAGTAGGAGATGTTAAACCAATAACTGCAGTAGGATTTGTGTGTCTAGATTTTAAAAATTTCACATTTACTACCATGTGCACCATTGCATTATAAGAACCATGAATCCAAATCACTTTCATATGCATGAACCATTTGTGAAGGGGACATTCTCATCAAACCTTAGAACTTACCTTGTGATCAATATTGCAACTTAAACATAACATTGAAACAATAGACCAAGCATAGCTTGTAGCATTCAAATACCTGTGCACCTTCTTATTTGACATAGGCAGCTTGTAGCACTTTATCACCTTTTCATTAGGTTCCTCTACAACACTAGTTCTTTTTTCCTACACTAGCCATGATCCTCAAGAGGGATCCACTTATCACAACTCATCAGGAGGTTAGAAGCATCCAAATACTAGAATATACATGCAGGAAGCATAACTAATAATTAAAACAATAATTAGATCCATAAGTCAAAAGTAAAGGTATAAAGGAGCATCATAAGTCAGAAAGTACTTATCTTCAATGAGAGGTGATCATATTCCTCTTGAACTAGTCTTCAAGAGCCATCATTGTCTATTGTCCATATGAAAATATTGCCTTCACTATTTCAACCAACTTTATCAGCAATCAAGACTAATAAAGGCTATCCCATCTAGGGCTTCATCAATTATGACACAAGTGTTTGAGCATCTTCACATTGACCTTGCTAGGGTTTCTAGATTTCATATCTCAAATATTTTCCATAAACCAGGGTTTCTCTCAAACCCCTCTAATATTCGTCAAACCCTAATACACAAATTGCCTAGGGTTTCCTTCAAACCTTAGAATTATTTTAGGTCTCCTCCATCCTCTCTTGCTTCCATCAATGGTGTCATCATAGGGGTGATCTCCATGACTTTTCTTCATCCCAACTCTGATACCATGTTAATTTTTCTTAGGGCTATATTGTTCTTTACTTTGATAATTGCATTTCTTATTTAGCACATTAAGTTCAGCCCATAACATCATAACATTATTCAGATTTACATCATTATTCAACAACATATGGAACTATGTAGAAAGAACAATAACATCATCATCAATGCAGCGAAACATAAAGGAACAATAGAAGAAAATCACACCAGGATTGGTCGAAGACTAGGGAAAAACTCACTATGGGGAGAACCAAATTCTTCTTCTTATTAGATTGTCATCAAATGATTAAGCAAAAGAGAGTACAATGATCCATATCTTCATCCATACAACTATCCAACAAAAACAACTACACAATATCCATGAAATGAACCCAACAATGCTTATACTCAAAATTCTAATTCTGAAGCTTGTAATGAATTGTCCTTGTCTACGATCAACTGCCGAACACTGTGGTCACTGAGAAAAATCTCCAGACAACTAAAATTTCGTCATTTAGGTCCTGGTCGCACGAAGGAATCATGCGTGTGACTGGGAAGGTTCTAGTCACTCCCTAGAGCCTATAAGCCAGTGACTGCAGTCTGCAACTAAGACTCAAAAACCCTAGATGTCAGTAGCATGGAGGACGAGTTGTGTGTGCGACTGAGATGATTAAAAAACCCTAAAATAAAGATGCGAGCTTTAGACCTTGCAATTTCGTCTTCGAGCGAACCCATTCCTCCGTGGACGTGCCTCAGGCCTGTGCGAGCCAAAAACCAAGAAAGATAATAGAAGAATGTCTCATTATGATTTCCAAATAAGGTTGAGGTCACTTGTATTTATAACCTTCCAAGGGTGTCCAATTTTCTTTAGGGCTGACTTTACCAAATATGCACATGTGGGCTTTTCTTCATAAGTACACTTTCCCTTATCCGATTTGAGTGATCTTTAGGTTGATTTTGGTCCTCTTGAAAATAGGAATTCAATTCAATCATTATCTCGATCAAATGAGCTGTCCAAAGTGGAATTTTACCTCAGTTGCATAATTTAACAGTTTTTCATTCAATTTAAACCCCAAAGCAAGGGTGGAATTTACTGGCAAAGTCTTAGATGAGTCCTAGTGTTATATCGAGTCTTTGTAAAAGTGATTTGGTAATAATTTAAGCTATTTGGCTAAATTATTTTATTACATATCACTTGGTCTATACTATATCATATTGTGGTTCAAAATTGGGTAGTTAATTTGAGTGTCTATATGTAAAAGTGTATTCCCCCATTGAGGGTTGAATTATTTGTAATATTTGATGTAAAAAATATTTTACTGTGTGGTCTCTCAAACTTAGACACCATGGTTAAAATATTTGAGGGTGGAAAAAAAATTAATCCCCTCTTGTGTCAATTAATTAATTTTTTCTGGCTAAAATAAAATTAACTCTTATGCCAAAAAGTTAATTAATTTAGAGTCAAAAAATAATTTTAGAGAAATTAATTTTCTCTATGTAGAAAATGACCAAAAAATTCGTAGGTCAGAAAGAAGTCAATTTTTGGAGGTCCCCCACCAAATAAAAAATGGATTTTTTAAGAAAAATTAAGCCCTTGGACCTTTGTGGTTAAGTCAAAGTCAAAATTCTGAGGAAATTAGTTTGCAAAAATTAATTTTTGGATTAATAAAAAAAATGGATTTTATGAGAAATGTGAAATTTTCCTCAAGATAAATATTTTCGATTGCAAAGATTTAAAGATGATAAAATTACTATCAACGGTCAAGACTATTTTGACAGGGATCAAGCCAACTAGTCATTGTTTTCCATTTAGAGGATTTCTTTATAATAGAATCCATATTGCTTCTCAAGTCACAATGATTCTGGATAACATAAATTTTCCACGTTGGTATTGAGCCATTGCTCTATTGGGAACGTTTGATAGCATAATCAAAAGACTTTGGTGTTTAGTTCATGGTGTTCTTTGTCCATTGGTCTGTGGTACCTGTTGGTTATGTGCTTTCCTATCTTGTGTTAATTATTTTTATAAGCTTGGTATTTCATTTGTTGGTGATAAAAACATTCTATTGGTAAAATTTGGTTTATCTTAGGTGATTTGATTCACCATATGATCTAACAAGTCTACTTGAGAAAATATATAGAGATTTGCAGGTACACCGGCCCTTAGGCTCCAAGTTCACAGACTTTGGAGAAGAGACGACCTTGTTTGGGTTCTGGTACTTTTTATTTGGTTTTCTTACTTCGCTAAAGGTTGTAGCCAATATTCTAACTTTCGAAAAACACGTTGATCCATTGTCATTATTCAAAAAATATCTTATTTACAAGCCTTGTATATTTGTAATTATTTTGTAAATATTTTGGTAAAATAATTTTGTAAATATATTTCTAACCCTTGTTTTGTAGCAGTTAGGGTTTATTTTGAATTTTGTATATCTTGGGGTTTTGGGAAAAAAATATTTCATATGTATAAGTGATTTCTCAAGCCAAATCTAAAATTTTGGAAGGGTTTCAAGGGTTTCTAACCTTTTGAAAAATTCATTGGGGTTTGTAGAGAAAGATCTAGGGCTATGAAGGAAATATCTACCCTTTATCTCCCCTCCAAGATTAATGCTCAAGCCAAAGAGGAAGTCACTAGCCCTTGGAGACAAGTTTGTGGTATTTTTTGGGTGATTTTGAAGATCTAAAGCGAAATCTGAATTTTTGTAGGGGTTCCAATTTTTTTTTTTAGGCTTTGTAGGCCTAGCGTTAGCCTTCCTTGCCCTAATCATGGCCTTTTCAACCTACATTGGTGAGTTGTTGCCATTGTTTGGCTTGGAAACCCTAGTCACAACCCTCTTTTCCCTTGATGTTAAGCCTAAAGGGCTACTAAGCCCTAGTCATGGGTCCTCGTGGCTCTTTCTCCTCGTCCGTCTGTCCTCCGTCAGCTTCCTTCGCCTTTGTCACAGACTTTAGAGGGATTGATCCTTGGCCGCAATCCCTTATGGGGCCTCTATGCCCTCTTGGCCCTCCTTCTAGGCCTTGACGTCAAGCCTAGAGGTCTCCTCCCTCCTTATTGTGGGCCTTCTTGACTCCTTCTCTTGGTTGCTGCCTTCCCTTGGACTTATAGCCCTCATCATTACCCTAATTTGGCCTCTTTATCTCACAGTTTGGGTTGTCATTTTAATTTTTTCCTCTAACACTTTGTGGTTGCAACAATATTCATGATATTTTGAGCTAATATTGGTGATTGCAGGTGGTCTAATCATTGGAAAACATTTGGGCAATTTCTCTAGTCACCTTCTAGGCCCAAAGGGCCTATTGGTTTGCTTCCTAAAAACTGTATTACCTCACTATTTTACTTACATATATCTAATCATTTGATAACAATGGTAAAAATCTCATTTAAGTGGCATAAAATCATGCATAAGTTATCTAACATATTCATAAGTCACTTACATAATTTAGGCATTCACTATTTCACTTAATTCATGAGAATTTAATCATTGTCATAAGCATAATAAGGTCTGATCATAAATGACTTGATAATTGTTTTGAGCTCTGGCGATTTTTTTAAAAAATGACGACAATGGGTTTTGATACATGACCTAGGGTTTCACTTGGTGTGGTCCTCAACAACCCAAGCTTGGTTAGGGGCTCCCATGGGTTTTTGGATAGTGCCTCTATGAGCACTTGGGTTCGCATTGGGGCAGTTGTGAAAGTGTCATTAAATGTTTTTATTTTTATTTTTATCAAGGTGTTGACAATTTTGTTTTGAAGTGGGTTTACCTGCACGAATCATAGTCTAACTTCACTCACACTGGTTTACCTCTTACCCTAACAGTTTTTTGCATGACACCCTTGCGAGCTATGGTCTCATGTATCTCGTGGCAGTCTTAGCGGGGAAACGGGAGTTATGAAGGGTCCCAAGGCAGTGTTCACGGGGTTGGACCTATTTTTTCGATTATTCCCAAGACTAAGCTGGCACTAACCTCTGTTAAGCTATGGTTAGCATGAATGGAGGAGGATTTGGAGGAGGAATTAGTTGACTATTCCTCGGATAGTCTAATGCATTCAGACATCTAGGTGGAGTCACGCCCATTGTCACGAGTTGGGCTTAGATCGACATCACCCACTCCACCAGAAGATTAGGTAAGCAATTTAGTGGTAGTGATGAATGATATGGAGGAGTCTCTGCAGGGCCTGGGCCTCGCTCAACTGGTTGTGTTGGTTTCTAAGGGGTTTATTCACCTAGGAGAAGGCACCAACTCCCCTTTTTTCTATCCCATTGTTATCAGAGATTTTAACTTGGACTAAACAAAACCACCGTGCTGAGGGTTTTAAAAGCAACGAGGGTTTTACTGTGGAAGGGATCGGGGGTCTGCGACATGGCTCAACCGAACCAAAGGACCTTCAAGTGGCAACGAATTTTCCCGTAAACAGGGAAGAATGTTACTCAGAAGGCTTTACAAGCCTAACACCAACAAGAAACTCTCTTCCATCTGGATTCTTCGATGAAATTGCTAACAAGGTCACTGAGGTGGACGAGGGTCGTGCTTCGGACTTGGATGAAAACCCTCTGGGGGCCGAACAACATCAAAATTCAGGCCTTGGCTCAAAGGAGAAGGCCAACAAGAGATCAAAGCTGTCAAAATCATGAGAGAGGGGTTGTCTGTTAGTGTTTGGGGAAGGTGTAGGCATGGACAAAGTGGCATTGACAGAAAGCAAAGTGCTGGTGGGCAGGGTTCGCGGTAGGAACTACTCCCCAGGTTGTTTGAAAAAATGGATAATGGAGGTTTGGGGCAATGTGATGGAGCAGCTTGTTGTGGTCTTGTCGATGTCCAGGGGTTGGTTCACCCTTATTTTTCCAGAGCCTGAGCAGGTAAACTAGGTGCTGACACGCTACTGGCATCTTGAAATGATCTTTGTCCTGCTAAAACACCGGTCACCTCTATTCGACCCCGGAGAAGGAAAATCTGGGAGCGGGGATGATTTGGGTTCGTTTGTCGGGGCTCCCGTTGTAATTCTTGTCCAAAGACATATTTCTATGTATATGGGATGATTTGGGCACTTACCTTGAACATGATAGATCATATCTAGATTCTGGTTGTCTGGAAATGGCTAGAATTCTCATCCTTCTGGATACCACAAAAGGTCTGGTGGAGACCTATCACTTTCAAAAGGGTGACATTATCAGATGGCAGGAGTTGGATTACGAGGGCATTCCCTTCAGGTGACGGAGGTGCCATGAGGTTGGCCATCTATACAAATCTTGTCCCTTAGTAATCGGGCGAAGGTCGAGTCCTCCAAAATGTTTTGCCTTGGCGAGCACTCAAACAGAGTTGAGGATGGAAGATGATCTCGTAGCGCTTTAGGATGGGCCGAGGCAGGGTCAGGGAGGGCTTAGTGTTATGCAGTCTGAGCCAGTTTCCTGGACCATGGATGCACCGATCACTAGAGCATGCGCGAGGGAGAACAATATGTTTTTGGGTACCTCCTCTCCCCCCCATCCTCTGTTTACAAATGATTGTATGCTATATGTTTCTGCATCTTCAATTTGTATGTCGAATCATGTTTCTAGTGTAGGCAAGCTAAGCCCCGTTATCTGTCCTGTGGTCTCTACCCCTGCACCCTCCATCTGTATCCCTTGCACTATCGTTCAAAATGACCTCTCTCAAGACCCCTTGGGAGATTCAGCCTCTAGCACTTCCTGTCGATACAATTTGTGTTCTTTACCGCCCACCCTCCACGCTTTCGGTTTGGATGAGGACCCACACCCATCCCTTCCACCCAGACAATCCCGCCTGTCAAAGGCTATCAAAAGGGCCAGCATTGAAGTGGCTTCAGGTATTCAGTCTCCCATAGATCAGGTCCTTAGAGCAAAGGGGAACCCTGCCAAGGTTGCCCCATAAAATCCATCTCTTTAACTGCAAGGGTTTGGCCAACCCAGATAAAAAATTGGTGCTGAGAAGACTGTGTTTGTCGGAAAAATTGGATTTTCTCTTACTGTAAGAAACCCTAGGAGATGGTCCCCTTGTAAATAAAACCCTAAAATCCTTCCTATTGGATTGGGAATTCTTCTTCCTGGATGTGAGAGGGAGGTTAGGAGGTTGTGCTTTAGGTTTCAATAACAAATTGATCAAGATCAAAAACACATGGGGTGGAAAGGGTTTTCTGGGAGTAGACTTCACCTCCATCTCGCTCAATATCTCCCTGAGGGTTATAAATATCTATGGGCCCTACCAAAATAGGGAGGTTTTCTAGGAGAGTCTGCTCCAGGCGGATTTTGTGCAAGTTGAGATCCTGATTATCGGGGGTGACCTCATTTTCTCACTTGGGCTCGTGGAATCCTGGGGCCACAAAGCTCAGTCAGATAGTTTAACATGTTTTTTTAAGAATCTGCTTGATGCCCATGACCTAATAAGCATTCACACAACTTGTATCATGTCGACCTGGAGGAACCGCAGAATGAGGGAGGATGCCCTGACCCGAAGGCTCGATTGTTTTCTAAGCAAATTCCCCTTACTAAATCGCCTTGCACACATTCGTCAATGGGTTGGTTTGGGGGGTTACTCGGATCATTCACCGATTTTCCTGGAAATTGAGGATGCAAACCTCAAACCTAGATCACCCTTTAAATTTAATGCTTCATGGCTAAATGGGGAAGAATTCCATGTTATCATCAAGGAAATTGGACTTACTATAATCGGGATTCCGACCACCCTCCAGCAGTGGTTATATCAAACAATCTAGCTTGCTTAAAGGAAAAAGCCATCAACTGGGCAAAAGCCAAGCAGAAAAGGGAAAGCAAGGAGTTAATTAGGATTAAAAGGGAGCTAAAACAACTTGAGTCATTGGGGCTATCCAGCTACGCCTCCCTACAAGGAAAAGAACATCTAATAAACTTGGAGAAAGAGAAGATCAAGTTGTTGCGAAGGAATGAGGAAACTTGGCAACTAAAAAACAGAGCTTTATGGTTGAAGATGGGTGACAAGAATACAATTTTTTTCCAATAGCTCGCCAGAGGTAAAAAAGCTATAAATACGATCTAGGAACTGAAAGACTATCTAGGCAGAGAGGCCAAATATTTCTCCCAACTAGCTGACATGGGGGTTCGACACTTCTCAAACATCTATAAGGACCCAAGGGGAACCAGAATCGTCGAAATACTCCAAGTTGCAGAGTCTATGCCTAGATTTGTTGAGGAAGAGGAAGAGGAGTCTCTAAATCAACCTGTCACTATGAAGGAATTGGAAGTAGCTATGAAATGCTTCAGCAAAGACAAAAGCATGGGGCCTGATGGTTGGCCAATGGAATTCTACTTTTCCTTTTTTGAGCTCATTGGGCAAGACCTGCTGCTTGTCGTTGAGGATTGCCGAATTTTAGGTAGGATATTGGAGGCCTTCAATTCTACTTTCCTTGCCCTCATCCCTAAGGTTAACAAGCCCCTTACTTTCGATGATTTTAGGCCTGTCTCCCTCTATAATTATGTCTACAAGATTACCTCCAAAATCATTGATGTCTGCATCAAGTGAGTCGTTACTAGGATGATCTCCAAGGAACAGTTTGCCTTCCTCAGTCACCATCAAATCCATGAAGCAATTGGTACTACCTAGGAAGCACTCCACTCGATCAAAACTCTTTCCAAAAAGGATGTTATCCTCAAGATAGACCTATCCAAGGCTTTTGATCATGTGAGGTTGTCCTACCTACAACTCATTCTTACTCACATTGGTTTCCCTCATTCGTTTATCAATTGGATCTTGTGTTGCTTCACCTCTATGTCCTTTACTGTCCTTGTTAATGGGGCGAATTCAAATTTCTTCCATGCTAAAAGAGGACTTAGGTAAGGTTGCCCCCTCTCTCCTTTGTTGTTCCTTCTGATTATGGAAGGCTTAAGTAGACTGTTAAAAAAGGCGCTCTCAGATGGAAACTTGGGAGGGGTATCGATCACTGATAGGATTGTTCTCTCTCATCTTTTTTTTGTAGATGATGTTCTTATTTTCTTAAATGGATCTTTCTATGATTCCTCATGTTTCAAGTCCATATTATATATGTTTTGTAAAGCCACAAGTATGGAGCCGAATTATGACAAATCAACTATAATTTTCAATTCTTGCCTGCAAAATGAACAAAGATATGCATCCCAACACTTTGCTTTTGTCAGGCAAGAGTTGGATTCAGGTCTGAAATATCTGGGTTTCAGGCTTAATCCAAACGACTACTGTATTGTTGACTGGACGTGGCTCTTAGCAAAAATTGAAAACCACATCAACATTTGGCAGCAGAAATGGCTCTCTCGTGCCAGCAGGCTCACCATGATAAAATCCGTTTTGGAGGAAATTCTGGTATACTGGATGTCCCTGACATGGATTCCTAAAGGCATTCTTCGTAGAGTTCAGCAGATATGTTGCAGATTCCTTTGGCAGGGCCAACATTTGGGAAGAACTTTCGCTTGGGTAAGATGGGAAAGGATCGCAAAGCCCAAAAAATGGGGTGGGTGGGGGTTGAAGGAACCCCAGGAGTTCGCAAAAGCCCTTGGGAAAAATATGGGATGGAAAATAATAACCACAAACAGGCTATGGAAGGAAGTTGTTTACAAGAAATACATTTTCCCCTTATCAATCGCTAATCGGATCCGCAGTCCCTGTCAAAACACCCCGAGAGCCTCGAGTATTTGGAAAGACATTACCCACTTCTTCGAAATTATCAAAGAAGGCCTGGCTTAGAAAGTTGGCAATGGTTCGCAAACCAGAATTGGCTTAGATGCCTGGGTTGGGAATAGAAATGCTCACATCCTTCCTAGAGAAATGTGACAGGGCTTGATGGAGGTGGGTTTCACACGACTTGCTCACATTACGGCAATGGGGCGACCAACTTGGCCAAGACTGCAGTGGCTGGTTTTCGAGAATTTCGGAATAGAGGAAAGATGGAGCAGGGTCTGGTTGTGGTTTGTGGGGGCTTTGGAGGAAGCCAACATCCGTTTTTCTGACAGGGCAATTGAAATTATTTGGGCAAAGGCCCCAACTGGCAGATATTCCCCAAAATCTGGCTTTGCTTCGATCATGGAGGCTTGGGCAGCGGGTGTGGATTGCTGGTGGTGCCGACATCTCTGGAAACTGAAAGCCCCGCACAAATCTCTCCTTTTCATGTGGGGCATTCTCTCCAATAAAACTCCCACATATAATAATTTGAGAAATCACATGTTTCATGGCCCCTCCCGATGTTGCCTGTGTAATGCGGATTCAGAGGATACTGACCACCTTTTCCTCCACTGTTCGGCCTTGTCTGAAATTTGGAATCACATCAATTCGTCTCTCTCAATTGATACCCGCTAGGCTAGATAGAATGTAAATGATGCTTGGCATCATTGGTGGATGAGTGCTGCCACTCAGAAAATAAGGGACCTGCCTCTCATCGTATGCTAGGGAATTTGGCTTATCAGAAACCACCAGATTTTTTAGGAAATACCCATCCATTAGGTAGTCTCATGCAATCATATACTGACCATTTTCAATTTGATTCCTGAGGATCCGGTTCAGCATTCTATCAGAGTCATCAACCTTGAGATCATAGACATAAATCAACCTTGGGATTTTTTTGATGGTTCGGCGCAGCCTGATGGCTGTGGTGGGGGGGCAGTCCTTCACTTAAACGACTTTGTATTTTTCAAAATCCAAGTGAGTCTCGGGAGAGGAACAAATAACTATGCAGAATTAAACAACCTTAGACACCTCCTCCTATTCGTAACAGAGCAAAATTGCCACATAATTCAGATTTTCGGGGAATCTCAACTTATCATAAATTGGATCAATGGGATCTACCTCTGTAACTTGCACACACTCAGGATCTGTTGGAGGATGCTTTATTTTTAAAATCTTAGTTTGAGTTTTTTGTCTGCTCTCATATATACAGGGAAAAGGAATGAAGTCGTTGATATTCTTTCCAAGGAGGATGCACAACTGATTAGAGGACACTGGTTGATTCATGAGTTCAGGGATGGGGCTTTCTTCAAAATCTACCATCGACCTTTCATTGAAGGAGCAGAAATCCACTTGTAATGATCTATGGGATCATTTTTTTTTCTTGCAGTTATCCCATTTTTTGAGTTTTTGATCTGGTTTTAGACTTATGGTTTCTGTTGCGATCGTATCCATTGTGTTTATAAGGATGATCTGTAAATAGTTTTGCTTATGACTATTGGATTGTTATTTCTGGATAGTAGTGAAAGCATTTTTCTTATATGCTGGTATACAACATGTAATTTTCTTAAGTATTATAATGAAAATTACGCTTTTTCCCCGAAGAAAAAAATAAATAAATAAATAAATATAAATATAAATAAAAAAAAATTAATAATAAAAAAAAAATAAATAATTATTAATTAAAAAATAAAAAAATATAAAATATATAGTATATATAAATAAAAATAAAAAATAAAAGAAAAAGAAAAAAGAAAAAGAAAAGAAAAAAGAAAAAGAAAGAAAGAAAAGAAATGAAAAAAAGAAAAAAGTATGATCATAACAATGACATTGGTATCTAGAAGATCATGAGCTCATTAAATCTTTTGTTGGCAAAGTGGTTTAGTATTGGGTTGCCTCATTTTCATTTTTTCACTCATAGGCATTTTCTCATTGTTTGCATTATCATCTAAAATGTTCTCATTTAATCAAGAGAAAGAGATAAATTGTGGATTGTTTCAATACATTTGGAAAAATATTGCATATTGTTGTCATAAAATTCCATTTTTGATCATTTGATGTTATTTGAACATAAGTTACATAAAGGTTTCTTAACATTGGTTAATGTTCCATTGTTTAAAAGTTCATTGGCATTGATGATATTGGATTAAGTGATATTGCTCTCTATTAAGAATACTAACACATTGTTCTTGTGAGTTTCATAAATCCAAGAATTCATAATTTGGCACTAATTAAATCACTCAATAAAGCAATTGACAATCTAATCTCAAGATCTGATAATCTTCTTAAATGGTTAATTGGTCATTGGACATTAGCATTGAAGATCTAATTGTTCTAACATCTAATTACCATTGTGATAATTTTTCATAAATTTGAGAATTCTTAATTGTGTCTAAAGAGCATCAAGCATCTAAATTGTTTATCTCTTGAGCAAGTGTTCATTGACATCTTTTCACTCTTGAATTGTCTCTAAAAGAACCTTGACTAATTGTTCTAAGTGATATTGTGGATAAGTGCTCTAATATTTTCTATAGCCATTAAGTTTATTGTTCATGGTTAAATTGAATATTTCATGTGAATGTTAATGTTGTCTTTGACATATTGGTGAAATTGGTGTAAAGAGAATCAACCTTGTTTCTTGCTGAATACTTGAGCAATTATCACGACTTGGTAACATTGGATACATCTTTTGAGCACTATTGAAATTGAGCACTTAATATTATGTTTAAGAATGTCCATCATCCATCAAGTACTCTTGTGTGATAACCAAAGATAAATTGTAATTAAGTACTTAAATTCATAAGCAATCTTAAGTCAAGAGCATTCAAATCAATTTGCATTTGCATCCTAGGCCTAGACTTGCATTAATCAATTAACCTCCAAGCATAATCTTGGTTGATAGAAATATAGGAACACCCTTCATATTATAGCTTGAGAATAATAGGCCCTATCTAGTGGTTAACACTGTTATAGCTCCAAATATCACCCTTGGTATTTGTGAAGCTTGGTTTATGGCCTAGGGCAACCCCTCCTTCCAGACTTGGTCCAAATATTTTAAAAACAATGTTTTACTCCCTATACGCTACTTTTCCCTATGATAAAAGTGTGTACACGCAGGTTAGTCAATACCCAACCCGCGTATATGTGTTAAAACACTTAAAAAAATTAAATTTCCTTAACTATGGGCGGAGTTAATAGGTTTTACCTGTTGATGACCTCTTAGTGCCCATGGCCCAACTGTTCCCAACTATTTCCCAACTAAAAAACTAATTTGGGAGAAGTATAAAATGACTTCTATGGAAGGCCTTAAGGAGGAGAAAGGAGATGGAATTACTATACTGAGATTATCTCCTGATAAAGTTTGAAGTATCCCTGTGCTTCAAGCACTTCCCTAAGTTCAGGAAACCCTTGTTTCCTTGAGTGTTGATATTCTCCCACTTGCTTGAGATATCATGGTATTGGTTATGGAAGGAGGCTGTTGAAGACTGGGACTAGACGGACCTAGAGGACAGTTCTGCTTGGAGCCAGAAGAGGAAGACTCAGGTGAACTCTTTCCATGTTTATTATAATTTTTTACAATAAAAAGAAACATTGTCTTGTTCCTAAGATCGACTTTGTTTATGCATCAGATGTTGTTGTTATGGTTCATGTATGAATGATTATTTTGATGTATAATTAACCATTTACTTATATGATATAAAGTTGATTTCCTTAAAATGCTTTATCTATATGCTCCTGGTGATCTTCAAATATGCAAATCAACCAATTCGGGTGACCTTGCAATCGTCAGAGCCACAGTCTCTGTAGTGATGGAGGCACCAAGTATGTTAGATTTCAAGGGGAGGTATCAAGTATTTGCTTGCTTCACCTTGACTTCTCTCTACAACCTACTTTACAGATTAGCTTCAAAACAATTGAGGATCAAGGGATAAATTTAGCTACGTATATAATTAAAATAGACCAGTATTTCTTGCATCACACCTAGATTGTAGGACCTTCACTTCATATAAGATAGAAAACCATCTAAGAAGTGATTGTTCATCTAGTCATTTGATATTTAATCGATATAAAGCAAGTATTTGACTCCATAAGGCACTGATCTCATCTAAATAATTCAATCTAATCTTTTAACTTGTTAAAATCAACTGTGGCTAGGACATTCAATCATGCCTCCTGGACTTGTTTGTTGCCAGTAAGTCTTGCATTTTCACATTTCCATAGGGACTACCCCCCTTAGCTTGTTATTTGGAGACAAATCGAATGGAGAGGTCGGGGATCAGAGTGATAGCCCCTGATCTTAGTCATTGTCGCACCGTGCTTGTACAATTTGGGTGACAACATTTTCTGGTGCCGTTGCTGAGGAGAGATTTTTCTGTCATTTTTTATCGCGACATCTTTTCTTATCATATCATTTTGTGATCTTTCATCCTTCATTTTAGTCGGCAATGCCACAACATTTTTTTGCGTCGTTGTCGGGGATACATCTTTTTTGTTCCCAGTGTTTCAACATCCTTTTTCATCATATCATTATTCTCATTCTTCATCCTTTCATTAGCCCATCAAGCGACACATTTTTGGCGCTTATCGTAATCATTTCCAATCTCATCATCTTTCCATATTATCACTTCACCAGTCCTTTCATCATCTTTCTATTCGCATCTTAGCACATGGACATTTTGAGTTATTTTCTTGTTTGCGTGGCAACTCCATTGATTCATCAATTCACGAGAGCTTATACTAGAAGAAAACCTAGTAGCTTGGTTAACCCTACTCCCGATCCTAAAAACTATTTAAGAGCTTGGTTAAACAATTTACATTTTATTAAGCTTTTAATATTTCTCGAATAGGATACCCTCTTTGAAATCCACTTGCCTTTCCCTTATCCCATCATTCAGGACCTCATGTATTTCTACAGGCCTTGCAACTTCACCAACATTTAAGGGTATCCTCACAACCTTCCAAATGTCGGTATGGACAAGATCCCTTTGTTTCAAAGAAACAATGCAATCACTGCTAATGCTCACATAAGGAAGTTCATAGTTTTTCTGCTAAGACACACTCATGTTTCTTAGTACAATTATGAAGATGTTAGGATGAAGCTCTTTGTCCTTTTTTAAAAAGATGATGCCTTACAGTGGTACTTAGACAAGCCTAATAATTCTTCCGATTCTCTGCAAGCTATCATTAACGCCTATAAGGATAAGTTGTTGGGCAGCGGACCCCCCATAGCAAGTTTTGGGGCTTAAAGCTTGCATTTTGGTCAATGTATTGTAAAGAACCCACAAAATGTGGGCGTAGAGCGCGAGAGTCTAGGGTTGTCCGCCCTAAAATAATGTAATTAAATATAGAATGTGTCGGCCGACCCATGATCCGTGACCATGGGATTGTATAAATAGAGCGAGGCTCTAAGTGGAAAGTTAGTGTTAATCTTAGCTTGGAGAAGTAATATGAGTTTTGAATAAGGAATTCACTCTGAGTCTATAAGTTTGAGTCTTGGGTTGTAGTAGTAGGGAGAGGCTCTGCAGCTGTGTGCGCAGAGGCCTGGTAGAGTCCGCAACTATGTGCGCGGACCCTTGCAGTTGAGTGCACAGGGTGGAGTTGGGATTATACTTGAGCAGATGATTAATAAAAGATAAGTTGATTCTGTAATACTATGTGTTTATTATTTCTATGATATTTATGCGTCTCATTACAGCTTATGATTGCACGCACTGGTTATGAATGTTGAATGATTAATAAGAATATTGGGCCCACGTAGTTAATTTAAGATCTATAATAAAGGCACAGTAAGGGTAAAGGATCTAGACAACATCTCTTCACGCCCCTTATAGAGCTACGGGGAAGCAGTTGCATAAGTTGTGAAGGACAGACGGCTGCGCGAAACAGCACCAGCGCGCAGGATTGGTTCACGAACGTCCCAGACTTCATTAAGACATCCCTAGGGTGCGAAAACCTAGTTTGAGCACCCTCCCATACTATCTTGGGTGAGACCTCGGTCCACACATCACGAACTATTGCCGAAAGGGCCGGTAGTATCGGGATTTGCTTGGCTAAACTCACTGTTGAACCTGGGTCAGGCCCAAAGTAACCAACAAAGGATTTAGTTGCCAGGACTGGGATCTGCCTAAGAGATGTTTGATGTCATGCCATTAGAACCCTAAAAAGAAGGAAATTGAAGAGTGGTTGGACAAGAAGCTTCACGAGTTCGTGAAATAGGAAAAAAAAACTCCGTAGATATCCGAGAAGAGGTGGCTGGATCGCTACGCATATACAGAAATCCATGAGATCTTCTTCGCATCCTTCTCTTCTGAACTGTATGAGTGGATCGCGAGATTAACTGACAGCCAGGGAAGGTACAAGCTCGACCAACCGATAGTGTGGACTCTGGAATTAGTGCACAGACTAGAAACATCCAAAGATAAGAACGCGCGAGTTGTGGGCCTTTGGCTCGATCAGATAATAGGGAGATTTATCACTAAGTTTGCGATAGACACGGCCGTGAGCTACAACGAAGAAGAGTGACGTTTTCTCAAGGAACCACGAGGTAGGTACATTAAATCCCTGAATACTTGGATTAAGATGTTGCTTTGTGAAAAACGAGTGATGCGAATACTTTAATGTTTGGAATGATGCGGAGCGGGAGGATCTACAAAGGTAGTGGAGAATTGGGAAATAGTGCCTTGATTTCACCTTCGCGAGAGAGCGAGGAAGAGCTCGCTCGGGTCTCTCCGAGGAGTGCGGTCAGTTTGATCACGTAGCGCATTCTGCAGTTACCACCTCCACTTACGCCACCACCCGTTTCACCTCCTTCACCTACATCTTCACCCACCCCACCTCCACCAACATCGCAGTTCAGCATGGTGAGCACAATCAAGCTACCCGTATTCAGAGGAGTAGGAAATGAGGATCTGGATCAGTTCTGGTTTGTAGTAAGAGCAGTGTGGGAAGCACAAGGAGTCACGGACGACAACATTAAGAAGGCCAAATTGGTGAACGCGGTGCAAGTCGCATGTTGACATGGTATGTCAAGCACTCGAATGATCACCCAAATGTAGGAATAGCGGAGATCTAGAATCGTTGAACAAAGAATTTAGTCAGATGAAATTGGAGACACATTCAATCATCAGACTTAAAGAAATTGCAATGCTTCGAGGTGAGACCCCATGGCATCTAGATCAGTGGATGAAGAGTATGATCCGCGAGGCTAATATGACGCTAATGAATGCGCAACACCATGCGTGGTTTGTGGTGTATTTGACACCACACCTGAGGATGACACTGTCACAGCAGAAGCTTTCAACCCAGGCCGAAGCGTTGGAAATGGCGATGAAGTTGCATGAAACACTGATACAGGATCCGGGGCTGGGAGTTCAACAAATCCACACGCAGCTACAGAATCTCTGCATGGAAATGTAGAGCCTGAATCAAGATAGGGCACCATGGCCAGAGGCATACGAGGAAGTGTGGTGCATAAAATGCAAAGGCCAGGGCCACAACAAGGATCATTGCCCAGTGTTCACGAACTACTTGGCAAGAGGGGAACCAATGCTGTTGAGACCAGAGGCACAGGCAAGGCCAAGAGAAGCTCCCATGCTATGGTGCGCGATCTGTCAAATAGGGGGAGAGCACATGACGGATAACTGTCATTTGTTGCAGAAGTATACACAGACTCCCCAGCAACTGTTTTGTAATTTTTGTAGATTAGTGGGTCACGACAAGTGTACTTGTCGCAGCTACGAGTTGATGATGGAGCGGACCCTAGCCTATAGAATGCAGACAAAAACATGAGGTCTCAACCCAGCCGCGGGGATGGTGTGCGCTGGATTTTAGGGCCGAGGTCGAGGAAGAGGAGGAATGGGGCTAGGAAGGGGCCATGGACAGTTAATATGTTACAATTGCGGAGGACCAGGGCACTATGCTCGTGATTGTACCAACCCAATGAGAATATTTTGTTCATACTGTGCTCAGTTTGATCATGAACCAATGGATTGTACTACATTGATCACACAGATGCACGAGAAAGGAGTACTCCAACCTCCTTTGACTCAGAATATCCAAATGATGAGATCTGAACCTGATGAAGAGGACCCCAATGTGAACATGATGCTCCGAAGTGGCATGACCACAAGGGAAGATAAGGTGAAGCAACTTGAGGAAGATACATGGGTTCACAAGGATCATTCAAAGGAACCTGAGTTTGACTTAGAACGCATAAAAGATACATTTATGGAAGCTATGAAGAGCTTCACGGAGGCCTTTACTTCAGGTAGTAAGGATCAACCAGAGCCAAGAATGGATCCTTCTATGCTTACTACCTTTTTAGAGACATGCATGAAGTTGTTGCGCAATAATAGGGCAGTTAAAGGACTACAAGAGCTAATCACTAGGTGTGCAGGGTTTGGTGAACTGCGCGTAGTCCGGAAACTAGGAAAGAATACATTGCGCATAGGAAGGGAGATGAGGTTGACGACGCTGATTGGAGAATATAAAATGGATCAGGTAATCTTAGACCTGGGGTCTGATGCGAATGTGTTACCTAAGCAGACATGGGAACGCATGGGCAGGCCCGCATTACAGTGGTCCCCTATTCAATTACAAATGGTGAACCAGTAGAATATTTTTCCCATGGGGAGGTTGCAGGGGGTAATAGTTGATATTGAAGGCGTGAGCACGCAGATGGACTTTGAAGTAATAGAGATTTTTGATGACAACAATCCTTATCCCACGTTGCTAGGAATAAACTGGGCCACTGATATGAATGACGTCATCAACCTGAAGAAGCAGAAGATTTCAAGAAAAAGTCCCTGCGCATAGTAGTTTTTCTAGATCCACCCGAAGGAATGCGCTACACTAAACATGTGCACGACGACGAGATAGATTGCATTTACCAGATAACGGTGCAAGACCAGGATCGGGTGAACCCAACTGCGGATGGGAGAATCTCGTGGGAGCGCGACAGTTCTTGTACTTCGGATTCAGATGAAGAAGTAGAGTGTTGGCAGAACCGGTTGCACGAGGTGACAACATTGAATTGCAACATGATGATTAGATCACTGCGGTGTGTGACGACAAAAGCCAGGGAACTGCCAACATATGATGGGGTAACAACGGTGGATGAATTCTTAGGCAAATTTGAAAGTGCAGTACCAGAACAATAGCAGTACGGTGCGCTGGAATGGGCATTGTGTGCAACACCCACACGATGGTGGAGTACACATCAGAAGACTATTGGAAACTGGCGCTAATGTAGAAGACAGATGCATTTATGGTTTGGAAGTCCCCAACGTCGAACGAGAGTCGGGCAGCTAGGACGAAGCAGCTTGTGCGCTCACCTGTGTCGATGGGTGCAGACATGTGTTTTGCAAGCACATCCTAGACTAGGGATCGATACGCGGAACTAGTTGCAGTAGCAAGAAAAGCACCGTGCACCACAAATATTCCACGTCAAAGCATTCACAACGCTATGCGGAATCATGAACAGAGTTTTGATGGGAGGGACGAACTGATTGGGATCTGCGCGTGCCCTCGATTCGATGGGCCTATAGGGCCATGTACAAAAACCTGAGCACGGAAATGATTCCAAAGAAGACGAGCAGAGTCGAGGTCGTAGTTCTGGGAAAGAATCCTCACACAGTGACTCTGTTAGGCCCCTATACTACTAGTGTCACCCCTTATTGTTATTAGTACAAACCACTTATTATATTGATGTACCCATGTAGTGCCCATATTGTTACTATTGTGCCCCATAGAAGCCCACTATTGTATTATTGTGCCCTTACATTATTATTGTTATGTCGGCTCTGATTATGTTATGAGCCCTTAGACTCCTATATATAGAAGGAGGTCTTTTCATTTGTATCATCGAAGAATTGTTCATTTATGTAATGTAAAGGAGGTTGCCCCCTCGAAGAGGCTGAATTCTAAGGCGTGGATCTCTCTTTTCTATCTTTTTGTGAGCTGGTTTCATAACAGTATAAATACTATTTCAAATAATTGCTGGAAAAAATACTGAGAGGTGGGGTGAATCAATATTAGCACATCAATATGTTTTTCATTTCCATAATCAGATTTATATATGTTGCTTCAGTGAAGGGAACTCGCATGTGCACGAAACTATTCTTAAGGCAACCAATGTATATCTAGTGAACTTATGATTCAGTTAATTCATCATATATTGATATTTAATTTGTGCATCAGTAATTTATTAAACATTAAACAATAAACATGTGCAGTTAATAACAAAATGAACCATCACACATAAGAAACACACATGAGCACCAATATTTAAGGTGGAAACCCAATGTGGGTGAAAACCACCTACTGTTGTCGTCTTTGTCTTCTTTTAATAATAAGAAAAATTGTTTACAACATTATACTGGTGTAGACTCATACCGGTATGCAGTCTTCTACCTACAGAAGGTTACAACCTTCTCTCATTCTCCAGCTTCTACTAGAAGGGAGCTACAACCCCCTAGCTCTTGTACTAGTCGATATGTTTACTAGTATGTAGGCGCTAACCTACAAAAGGCCATGACCTTCTTTCTTCCTCCAGGGACCACGTTTCATGAATTTTTAGACTGGATACTCCTGGAACAAAACACCACAATCTAAAGGTCATGTTTCATCCAATTTTCATACTGGACCCATCAACAACATTGAAACTCAGAAAAATCATAACTGCAATACAACCATCAAATACATCTGCATCAACCAATCAGTGAAACCCAATCATCACTTTCTGAATCAACCACAGCTAAATTAGTCAATCACATGAAAACCCATCATCACTGAAGCAAATCACAATAAATCAATCTGATCATTCAGAAAAATGTCACTAGAATACAGTCACCAGAACAAAGCAGAACCCAAAACTCTGCAACAGAAAATAGAGACAACTGAAACTTTAAACATCATAATTCATAAGGTATACGCTACTTCCATGTGTCGAACCGGCATGCATATGCACTTTTAACAAAGGGAACTAGCATACAGATCTGCAAATTCAAATTTATGATGTACATGCTACTTTGATAGGTTGAACCACCATGTATACACTATTTTACTAAAGTGAACCTACGTACATATATGTAAATTCTAACTTAAAAACATCACAACTATTCCAAACTTTAGTCATACCGAGATCATCACATTTCCAGAATAAAACATGCGTCAGTATTCAAATCTAGACTATTCAAGATCAAACCAGATAATGATAATACCCTTAAGCCTTTATGATCCTGGTCCATCAACCTTTATCAGCGATATAGGTGCATCCTTAGATCAGATCTAGCAACCCATCATAGGCTCATTAACCTGCATATATGATCCAGCACTTGATAAGATATTCAAATCCTTGCACACCTTGGCCTAATGATATTCTACTCCTTATATAGTTTTAGGCCTTTCTCAATACCATCGACCAAAACTACTTAGGACCAATACCTTGGACCAAAAGCTTTGTTTTTCTAAGATATATGCACTTTTCCTTTTGTGAAAGTGTGTGTGTACATATACGCTCCTTTTGTTCAGTAAACCTCCGTGTATATGCAACTTGGACAAGGTGAGCCTGCGTATACCTCTCTTTCTTCATTCTTTGTAGTCTGAACTGTAATCCTTTGTTGTTAACTTGTTGCACTGTGCACTGTCATCTGAGAGAGTTGGCATTGTACATTACTTCTGAACTGATTCCTTTGAACTACCTTGCATTTTGTCACCTTTGTAAACACAACTGCCATGCATTCTGTCATATCTGATATCTCTTCTGTAGATTTATCTAGTTACCTTATACAAGTGAGCTATTTTGCTACAAGTGGGTTGCCATCAAGTACAACATATGCATCATAATGCTAACAATATCCCCCTTTAGACTTGATGGCAACCATGTTGGTGTTGATTACCGGAAGCTATAGAAACTGCTAGAGATAACCAACAACACCAAAATAATCTCCCCATTTGACATCAAGGGAAAAGGGAAGACCAAGATATTCTCACCGTTTGATATCAAGGTCAAAGGGCTGACCAAAAAAAAGACTTTCATATCTGAGCAGCACAATATAAACATTGATCATACTCCCCTTAAGCACATGCTGAATTCTCTGATTAAACTCCCCCTTTGTACATGCTGAGATGCGCTATATCATCCATACTCCCCCTGAGCATATGCAGAGTCTGCAAATATCTTCCAAAAGAATAACATGACTCTATAACTCAACTAAGTGACTTTGACCTTCCTATCACCAATGATTCATACATATATCAATCTCCCAACCAAGTGGGGATATACCAATTATTTATACATGAGAGAAATATAATTACATCATCCATCCCATGCAAAGTGGGGATACAAATTACATCATATTACCAAAAAGGACTCATCAAAAGACAAATTATCACATCATGGGTCTTTATATGACCTTTACATCGAATGATATACATGACATTTATAACAGAGACCAAATGTCTAAACAAGACCATGATTGTCATCAGTAACTATCATACATCATGTATGATCTGCACCATAAGCATTTGTCAACAACATCCGGACCTATAACTTGTATATGTCCATCATTAGTTCCAAATATATGACAAAGTTAATATCATCAACTTGTGACTAAGTATGCCGTATATAGATATCAACTCATCTGCTTGATCTCATCAAGATCAACTTTCTTTGTTTCCTTAGTAGAAAGGGCCTTATCATAACCTTCAATGAATCAACTAAGCATATGTCATATCTCCAAGAAGTAACACAAAATCATTCACATCATGTCATATATAAAAACACCATGGTCATCACATCATCATCAAGAACTACATGATCTTTCATAAGAACTCTTAATATATCAACCATGTTTCATCACTAGCGAACATCCCACATCTAATAAGCATCAACCATGATCATCAATATATGTGAGTATCAATCTATCATCATAAGGTAAGAACTCATCATCATTATGTGTCTAAGTAAGTTGTGTCTTCGAATATCCATGTCTTCAAATAGCTATGCCTTCATGTGACCTGCAATAACACAATTCTCTTGGCCAACCAACGATATTTATCAATATGAAACTTAAGTAATCATCCATGTATCCAGCATACTATATATCCATCAAAGAGATAGCAATGTGTATCATGAGCTCATGGTTATTTGTCAAGATTTCTTGATATCATCAACAACAACAATCCTCAACCATGTGAGAGCCAAGGAATGTAAGACTCCTACATCATAACTGCACCATATGAACTTTATGCATCTTTGAAGACATGATGATAGTAGACTAAAAGAAATGAGTGGCTCATCATCAAATAATGAAGTTGTGTACTCAAGCTTTGTACTTCTTATTGTCCCTATGAAGATCACCATGTAAGAAACATATATGTACCATATGCATCATCAAAACGTCATTCACAATCATCCATAAATCTGATCTGAATACGAACTATGTGACCCCAAGTATCATCTGAGATTTTCTCATGGGAAACTCATAACTGTAACATAGCAAGATGTATCATTTAGCCACATAAGAATCATGGTGAGTGCTTGTATTTTATCAAGAATGTTGCAACTCCTAGGCTGCCAGCTTTAATTTTATCAACCAAGTAGTTCATAACAAAATTGCAAGTGTCGGTGCTATATGCACAAGTACTAATTCTTACTACAGGTTGTCACCTGGTCAGCCAGCACAAGATTACTAGGATCACAAGCCAACTTCTATAAATCTTAGAAGAAGATCTATGTTTGATGAAAGAAAGGATGATTACTCTACAGAAGCTATTCTAGTTGCAGAAAGGAAAAAAATACTAGAATGTAAAGCGAGGTCTAGTAAACCCTTATTAGCAAGATAATTTTAATTTTGCCAAAAACATTATGAAAACCATGAAAGCAATGTCATTACCTATTCAAGAAATCAAAAAACCTCTAACCATTCTATTTCTAAAAGCAAATAAGAAAAAAACATATTTTTGGATTTTTATGTGAATCTAACATGCATGTAATTTATTGTGTGTGAATATGATAGTGAACAAGTGGCGTTAAAGGTTGGTTTTGAAGCTGGGGGATATGGAAGATGATGTGAATGGGTCTTAGGAGGTCTTAGGTGGTCTTCTGGAGGCTTTTCCCACACTCGTACTTCAAAAGAATGCCTACAGGAATAACTACAAGAGGACACAAGAAATCTACAAGAGGAAAATAGGCCAACTACAGGAGGCCTACAGGAGGAGGCCGAGTGAAGTTTTCACTATTTTGAGGGTGTGAGAGTGGGTGAGAAATGTGGATGAATTTTGGCATGAGGTGTTAGGGTGCCTAAGGTCTTTCATGAACCACCAGGGGAGAGAAATATGATTGGGTTCGCTCAAAGAGAGAGGAAGAAGTCCTATGAAAAATGAAGGAAACTAAGGCAGAATTGAGGTGAGGTTTTGGATACCTATGGGGAATGCATCAGATGGAGGATGTGACGGCTAATAATCTAGCCTACTACTAGAAGAGATCTATTGCAAAAGAACTGAGAGTAAACGAAGAAGATCAAGCAAGCAATGAAATGAGTGCATCTAGAAAAACTGAGTTTTGCATCAAAATAGTCTAAACTATGATCTATGGAAGGAAATTCTGAGAAATGCTTCAAGAAAGGAAAGCATGACAGAAAAATATTGAAAATTAGGAAGTGAACATGATAAGGAAGATCTGAAGCAATGAAAATATAGACTATTAACCTAATAAAAAGCTGCAAGCACTAGAAGTCCTATGAATGAGGAAAATTTGTGTTTTTGGGGCAGCAAGAGGGTCCTTGCCTCAAATAATGGTCCTAGAGGGAGGAAGAGAGGCGAAGGCATTGTTTTTAGCCTTTTGAATCTTTTCTAATCACTGCATAAGCTGCTACAGAAAGTAGAAATGGAATCAAACTACTAAATCATCGAAATCAACCTATTCTTAACCATGACAATGTTACATCTAACAAAAAATTAATCTACAAACTGAAGTAAGCATACAAATACAAGTAAAGAGAGGCTTGGCTGCTTGGATTGGGCCCTAACCAAAGAGATTCAGCCCTCTGAGGTAACTCAATTCTAGTTCAAAAGGTATTCCATCTTCATTATCAAAAAAATATCAAGTTACATGAAACTATCACAAAAATATCCGCTCCAAATTTGAGAAGAGTTTACATAAGCAAAAATCCGACCCTAGTGAGGCCCTAGGCCTCTCTACTTATAAAAATGAAGCTACCAATAGCTTCCTTAAATCAAGGAGGCTTGGCTCCCAAAACACAATATAATCATCAGTCATCCTCCACTTGCTCAGTTGCCTTCTAGTGCACGATTCAGCTGCTCCTACTCCAAGCTGAATGAAGGGGAATTCGAAGTGAGGAGTAATAAATGATCGGATTCCATATTATAAGTCCTCTCCTTTTTCCACTACAAGGTTTTGATTCCATTTGTCCACTGGATCCTTCATTTTGACCTTGAAATTTAACAACAATCTGCATTAAACACATGTTAGACCACATGGCATCATAACTAACTCAAATCACTCTATAAGCATAAATATAATCAGAAAATCATACAATAAGCTAAGACAATGGTTTATTAACTAGGTTAGGAGGTGAAATGAGCCCATATAATTACCCATTTATGAGGTTTATCATCACCCCCCTACTGAAGGTGTTGCTCATCCTCTGAGCAACCTAGTCAAGCTCTTCATCTTTTCTGGCCCTAGTGGCCTCCCTAGCATCTCAGGCTTCTGATGTGGTCTACTCATGTGTGCTATGAAGTCTTGCCTTCTTGTCTATTTCCTTCCATTGTTCCTCCTCTTCTTCTTCTCTTCTGCCTTCCGGCATCCTTAATAGGAGTAGGGGACATAGTTTAAGGCCAATCCAATTGACCTTTAGTCTTTGCATGGAGCACTTGTACATTGGCACTCCTTTTAATTCCTCCTTCAGCCTCATTTGGGAATGGTATTCCCTGATCTGCAAACTATGAGTTAAGGTGCTCCATCTCCTCGTGCATGCATGCACCCAATCATCCCCAAGTAGCCTTTGCATATCCTCAAAATTTGATATGGCTTGTGCCTGATTTTCTAGATATCTAGGGGGAATTTGAGGGTCCTTGAAAAGTAGGTTGTGTGTGTTGATGGGTGACATAGGATTTGATGGCTTAGTTCTTATGATTAATGGATGATTATACTCTTTTATCATCAATATTTTTATTTCTGCTACCCTCAATTCTTCATGGTTCATCCATGAGGCCATGCACATCAATTGCAAGTCCACTAGCTTGGCATTAGGGTTCCACAAATTCATGTCTGTGAGGGCCATATTGTGTTGGTAGAACTTTGCCATTTTTTCTTTATCCTCGGAAGTTCTTTGGTCACACAGATCAATGAACTGCTTGTAGTCTTGGAAAGGTATTGTCCCTCTTTGTGCCAAAGTCTTGATTTGGAATTGAAGCCATTAGTCCTTCAGGTAGAGGCCATAAGATTTTCCTGGTGTCCTCCATTGTAATGCCTCCATGGATAATTTGGCCATGTATTCCAGTTGAGTCTCTTTCTCTTGTAGCTACCTCCTTAGGATTTCATTCTCATTTTACAAGTGGCTTCTTGTGATGGCTTCTCTGTTTCTGAAAGCACTCAATTCTTTGCCCATTTCCCTGAGTTTGTTTTCCATATGGCCAACATCCTCAACCCTTTTGGACTTGGCTATTTGAATCCATCTTTGTGTTCTCACACTTTCTTTCTTCAATTTGAAAAACAATGGAATTGCAAATTTCTGTGGAATTATTCTACCTCCCTCAAGTAGATTGTAATAGGAGGCAAGACTAGGCTGGGGGTCAGGTTCTTGTAGCTCTTTTGCTTCCTCCTTTATTTCTGGTTGTCCCTTTATCCTTTCCTCAAGCTTTTGGGTCTCTTGTAGTTTAGATAGTGTCTCCTGTAGGGCTGTCTCAGCCTCCTATAGTTCTGGTTTTTGTTCCTATAGTATTTCCTTACCCTTCCATGTAGAAGAACTTGGATTTCCCCTTTCATATGTGATAGGTGTTTTGGAGGGAGATTCTTTCCCCTTGGTAGAGGGTGAATTTTAAATGGTAATTAACACTTTTGGAGAGGGTTGAGGTTTTCCTTTTTTAATTCTTGTGCTCTTCCTAGCCCTCAAATACATGGAGGTATGCCTTTTCCTATTATGTTTTGGCTTGGTTGGTGTACTGATGGCAGTGAGGGTAGTTGCTGCCTCTCTTTCCAAAGTCTCAGGGGACTCCTCCCCTTTCTCTGCCTTCTCTACCTCCTTTTCAGTCTCTTCAGCTTTTCCTTTCTTTGTTTCCTTTCTTTCCTTCACACTTTCTTTCTCTATTCTACCACCACTGGCTTCATCCTCTCCTCCTTGTTGTTCTTCCTCCTCACTTCCAGTAGGATTGATATCATTGGTTAATTCTATTATGTCATCTTCAGAAGTCATGTTTCGGAAAAGTTTCCATGCTATAGGGAGTGTAAAGGTATGGATGGCTTCTTCCACTACGAGTTTGATTAAGCCATGGTGAGCCAACTACCCTGAGTTTCCTGCTTGTACCTTGGTGCTCGAGGCAATGAGGGATTGAAGGAGAAAATAAGGGATACTATACTTTTGAGGTGTTGAGGTATCCATGCCATACCTCAAGTCATGAAGTATTCTGAAATGATAACCATAGACAATATTGTGCCTCCCCTCACAAAAAATGTATTTGATTATTTGGTAGCTAACCTCATCCCAAGTATATGGTATACTAGCCCTTCTAATTCCATTTTTATCTTCCTCAGGGGTTTCATTATTTTCGAAGAATTTATTCTTGGCAACCTAGCCTAGGGGTTTTTCATCTTTACTCCAAGGTAGTCCAAGAGGAAGGGTAGTGACCCTACTGATGAATTCTGGGGTTATTTCAATCAAGAGGCCTCTAATGGTTACAGTGGCATGTGTTCTTGTGTGAGGGACCAAAGAGGGAAAATTCTTGGGCAATCTCCTTATCAAACCCTCAAAATTTCTCAAAAAAGTTCATCCAATTTGCTCTTGTGAATATGTCCACTACTTGGGAATGTGCATGGAGCCTAGTGGAGTTAGTGGGCTCCCTTCTCATAAACCCTCTCGTCATACTGCTTGTGATTTTTTTTTTTTTGAAAACAAAGATGAAGGTGGAGACAGAGAGTTTTTAAAAAAAATACAAAACAGAGGAGACTGTGTTTTTTCTAAATACAAAGGAAATTGTTTTATGTATTTCCCTGCCTTTCTAAAGACTGATTTTAGCCTCAAATTGAGACTACTCCTTTCATGTATTGATATTCAACAGGGGCATGCATGGAGCCTACCTCCTCAGACTGCAATTTGTGCCAAAAACCGTGTTTTCTCCCCTCAAAATGGCTCACTGCCCTTCTTATAGAAGCCCGTTGTCCCTCTTGTAGATTTCCTGTAGGTGCTCCTATAGAAAATGTCGAGAGCAAGAATATGGGAGGAATCAATGGATGATGGTTTTTACGAGGCTGTGGAGGCATAAGAAGGTTGTTGTAGCTAATTTATGAGGAGAGAATGAAGGAAAAGGTGGTGAGAATGCTCAGGGAGGAGTACTTATTACCCTTTATGGATATTTCCAGTTATGAGTGCTGAGCTGGCAAGGTATACATTGTTCATATTTGGAATATTGGTCCCCACTTGCTTTGCGATCATGGCCCGTCCTCATAATCATACCTCATTATTGCATTGGAATTCACACTTCCTCCACTACCTGTCCTTGACATCTTTTCTTGAGTTGACTGTGTGCATGTGTTGATGACATGTTGGATGAGTGGAGTCAGCTAGATGATGGTCATCAAGTTAACTGGCCACCTTTCCCTTGTTCAACCTCGACCATCTCATTTCTTTTGCATGAAATCTAATTACACAAATGCAGATAGAGGAGTGACTTAGTTACTTACCTATGATCTGAATGCATTTGTTGTGACGTGTTGTGGTTTTCTTTGTTGCATGCCTTTATTTTTTCTTTATGCATTTTGTCTCTGCTTGCTGATCTGTGGTTGTGTGTTTGTGCAGGTTCTTCTCTAGCTGGATATGAGCTTCAAATGCCTTTTCAACCTTCATGTTTGCACTGTTCTGTTGTTGGTGCTGGACTTCTATGGGATCAACTGCTACAGGAATTCCTACAGGAGCTCCTGTAGTTGTTTCTCTCGTGGAATCTTCAGCTTTTCCATATGCTTGGAGCTCGATAATAATGCCAAAGGTGTCATGCATGATGGAGGGAGAATAGGTAAGCTTTAGGTATGGTTATTGGTACCTTTTTCCCCTTTTATTGTTATTATTATTATTATTATTATTGGAAAACTGTTTTTTTCTTGGATAGGAAAGGAAATGATGCTTGGGGGTGTAATGGAGGCTTGTAAATCATAGCAAGAAGGCTTAAAGGTGGTAAGAGGGATGATAAGTTCTTCATGAATCTCTCCTGGTCCCTCAAATTTCCTTCTACAAACATTTTTGGCTCTTTATAATTCCTAGAGAAGCCTCCTATAGAAAACACAGAGCCTCCTGTAGAAAACACAGTTTTGGGAAAAAAAGTATAGTGGGGTGAAAGATATGCCAAATATGATGGAGGAAGGTGTGGAGAAGGTAGGATAGGTGTTGGTGCGGATGTCAGGGTTCCCTTGGCACCTTCTTCCACTTCTTGTAGTCCTCCTACAAACCTGCAATGCAAATGAAAATTCATTTTTTCTTTTCTCTTTTCTCTTTTTGAAAACAACTAAGGCACCTCAGGGAGGTTTTCATCCTAATTGCCTGCCCTGGGTGCCTCCAAGGGAGGTTTTCACCCAGGGATCTTATTTTGTTTTCTATATTTTTTTTTTGACATCACTAGGCCACCTTAGAAGAGGTTTTCAACCCAATGATGGGACTCAAGCGCCTCATGAAGGTTTTCACTTGAGCCCTTACCTTTTTCTTTTTCTTCAATGAGTGGGTGAAGTGGAGGCTAAGACGTGCTCCACTACCATCAGTGTGTTATTCAAATCTTCAATGAACACTCGCTTGGAGAGGGGTTGCATGTAGACTTTCAACTGATGTCCATTGACAAGCATGGGCATGGCTATATCATCAATGGTTTTGAGCAGAATTGAACCATTGTCATTGCATTTCTCCATAGTGTAGGGTCCCAACCATCTTGTCCTCAGCTTGCCTTTGAAATATGTGTATCTTGAATCATAGAGTAGTGCCTAATCTCCCTCTTGGAATTGCTTCTCCATGATATTTTTGTCATGCCATATCTTTCTCTGAAGTTGAACTACCTCTGTATGGAGAAGGGCCTACAATCTATGTTCATCCAATCCATTGAGCTGAAGTAATCTTTCCTTCTATGCATGGTTGAGGTCTAGGTCCAGTTGAGCTACCTTCCTTAGGGCATTGAATTCAAACTCTATTAACAAGAAAGCCTTCTTCCCATATACTAGTTCATAGGGTGTGAACCCTGTGGTATTCTTCCATGTTGTCTTGTAGGCCCAAGAGGCCTCAACTAATATGTTTGCCTAGTCTTTTCTCTTGTTGCTCACTACCTTGGTTAGGATCCCTTCCAAATCTCTATTAGTGGCCTCCAATTTCCCATTTGTTTGTGGATGGTAAGGGGTGGAGGTCCTGTGCTTGATCTTATGATGTGTGAGCAGGTCTTCAATCAGGTTGGAAGTGAACTAACTGCCTTGGTCTATGACGAACTCTCTCGGATACCCAAACTTGTAGAATATTTTTTCTCTCAAAAAATAAGCTATTTTTTCTTCTATTGTTGCTTTGATTACTTTCATCTATACCCACTTCGTCAGGTAGTCGGTGCACACAATGATGTGCTGCTTTTGCTTTGAAGGGGGGTTCATAGGCCCCACAAAGTCTATGCCCCAGTTATCAAATGGCTCAAAGGTCACTTGAGGTTGCATGGGCATTTCATCCTTTAGAGTGGGTTTCCCCATCCTCTAACACCGGTCGCACTGGATCGTGTATCTCCTCACATCCTGATGAAGACTGGCCAGTAGTAGCCTGCTTGCAATATCTTGAAGGCAATTCTCTTTGCTGAAAAATTACCTCCACAAGGCCCATCATAACAGGTCAGGAGGATGTCAAAGACTTCCTCCTCCCTGACACATCTTCTCAATATCTGATCTGGGCCATGTTTGAAGAGATTTACCCCAATCAAGGTGAAAGGCGTGTTTTTCCTTACTGTCTTGCTTTTCTCTTTTGAGGACAGGTGTGGTGGGAACTGTGCTGAAACCAAGTAGTTTGCTATATCAGCAAACCATGTAGAGAGTACTGATATAGCAAATAGGTTTTCATATCGCATTTGGTCATCCACCATTCCTTCTTCACCTGTAGGCAAATTCACTCTAGACAAAAAGTCAGCAACAACATTTTCTTTATGAGGCTTATCAATAATTGTCAAATCAAAGTGTTGCAATAAAAGAAACCATCTAATAATGCGAGCATGTCCATCTAGTTTGTTCATTAAATATCTAATTGCAGTATGATCAGTGTGCACAAAGGTTTGATAACGTGTGATATAATGTCTGAATTTGTTTAAGGAGTTCAACAACTAGGATTTTTTTTTCGGTCACTGTATAGTTGAACTCTACCTTTGACAAGTTTTTGCTTATAAAGTATATGGCATAAGGTAACTTTTCAAAAAATTGTCCTATGGCTGCTCCTATCACTTTGTTGGAAGCATCTGTGTGAATGTGAAATGGTAGGGCCCAGTTTGGGCCTCTCAGAATTGGGGCAGTCACGAGCTTGTTCTTCAAGGTATCTAGGGCTTCTTGACAGTTTTCCGACCATATGAACTCAACATCTTTACCTAAGAGACTAAACAAAGGAGAGGCTATCTTGTTGAAGTCTTTGATGAATCTTCTATAATATCCGACTAAGCCTAGGAAAATCCTAACATCTCTCACATTTTGGGGAGGTGGGACCCTTTGGATGATGGCAATTTTGTTGGGGTCCACCTGCAGTCCTTGTTGAGATATTGCATGACCTAGCACGGTCCCTTCAGTCATCATAAATTCACACTTTTCTGAACTAAGGGTAGGTTCAATTCAATAAAATTATCTATAACTTTTCCTAAGTTAGACAAAGCTTCCTGAAAATCAGAGCCATAAGGAGTAAAATAATCCATGTATATTTCTACTATAGGATTAACCAATTCATAAAATATGCTCAGAAAGTGGCTGGAGCATTGCACAAACCAAAAGGAAGGACTCGATATGCAAAGGTACCCCAAGAAAAAGTGAAAGTGGTCTTATCTTGGTCTTCCAACCTTATTTGAATCTGATTCTACTTGCTAAACCCATCTAGGAAAGAGAAAAACTTTTTCCCTACCAAACCATCCAACACTTGATCTATGAAAGGTAGATGAAAGTGATCCCTTTTAGTGGCTTTGTTCAATTATCGATAGTCGACACAAATTCTCCACTTACCACTTTTCTTTAGCACTAGCACCAAAGGAGAGACCCATTCACTATCAGAAATGGGATAGATGAACCCTGCATCAAGCAATTTTTGCAGTTCTTCCTTAACAATATCTTTAAGTGTTGGGTCCTTCCTCCTTTGAGGCTGCTTGACTGGCTTGCAATCCTCCTTGATGTATATATGATGAGTACAGAATAAAGGGTTCACTCCCTTCATCTCCTTATAACTCCAAGCAAAGGCATCTAGATGTTTCTCAGAAGGCTGTGTAGCTCCTTCTCCTGGGAAGGAGATAGAGATGGATTGATTTTCAATGTTCTTTCTGGGCCGAACTCTATATTTTTGACACAGAGATAAGTACGGTCAACCACACAGAGATCAGTTGAGGGTCGTCTTGGGTTTCTCTTACTATGTCCTTTAATGGTGATACACTGAGAGGTGGATTCCAAATCAAATTTTCAATCATATCATCCTCATCTTGCAACTTCCCTCCCTTGGAAATTTCTAATGCACAAAGTGGTGCAAAATAAACTTCATCCTCATCCTCCTCCTCCAACTAGAGAGGTAGATCATGTTCTAGCAAGGGTTGTGCAGGAGGATATAGGGTCAACTGCTTGGACATATGCCCGTTCTTGATGGTCATGTTTCCAGATTGGCAGCTGATATAAGCATTGGCTGTAGCCAACCAAGGTCTTCCCAGGATGAGAGGATACCCAGTGAGCTTTTCCTTTGGCTATAGAAGTAAGAAATTAGCAGGGTACTCCCAAGAATCAATGGAGACCATCACATCAGCCACAATCCCTTCAAGGGTCATGGTGGAGTGATCTGCTAGCTGCAGCACTGTTGTTGTCTTCTTTAAGGAGCCCTAGAGGTTAAGTTTGAGCCTTGTGTCCTTCATCATCACATTGATGGTAGCTCCCAAATCAATCAAGGTATGTGGGACCATTGTTCCATTGATGTGGACATCAGCTACTAGGCTTCCAGGATCCAGATATTTTGGACAAATTATCTACCCCAACATCAGGTCAGACTTATGACATTGATGGGTGGGGCATCTCTCTTGTGCCATCCTAGATGCCTAAAGATTTTCTTTTTTATCAACCTATTGTAGATAGGTACATCTTTTATGGCTTAGAGAAGTGGTATATTTACACATAAATGTTTCAATTCTCCTAGGAGTTGAGTCTCTTCTGGGGTAGGCTGGATTGTCATGGATAGTCTCTCAGGAAAGGGTGGATTTTCTTTAGGTTCACTTTCTTGTTTATATTCCTCAACCTCCTAGGTGGAGGCCGGCTATCTAGGAGAATTTTCCCAGATCGCAAGTTGCTTTCTTGAATCTCCACCGCATAATTTGGGCATGATGGTTCTCCACTATATACTTGTTGAGCCTGTCTATTGTTCGGGTTAGGATTTGGCTGGGCAGGCATTTGGGGTTGCCTTGGTGGAGCAGAACATAACAGTTGTGGCTGGGCAGGTGGTGGAGGCAAAAGAGTAGGACGAGAGTTGTATTGGGGCCCCCACCCCTGATAAGATGCATTCCACTGAGGTTGTGGCTGAGCATAGGGTTGAAATGTCCGTTGCATCCCCTCCTGGTAAGGTCTAGGTCCATGTGACCTGCATTTTTTTATGTAATAGATCTATTTTGTGGCTCCTTCGGCCCCTTGGTATACAACTTTAAGACCAAGTAAGGAAGGTCACTTATCTATAGAATGATTTTCTTCACAGACTGAACAGATCTCTATAGAGTTCAATGGGCATTCCTTCCTAGGATACCTCCTGGTGCATCTAGGATAAAAAACGACCAAAGCCCTCTCTGCTTCCTCTTGTTTTCTTTTGATATGTAAGGTATCCATTTTCATGGAAATATTTTGCAACATCTCACTCTTGCAGTCTTCCAACATGCTCCTAATTTCACCTTTAATGGATGAGTTGGAAGAAGAGGCATTGACTATGGGTTGACTCCCCCTACCTTTCTTTCTGGCTACTCTAGAATGGTTTCTAAAAATAGTCTTTATGTCCTCATAGGATAGTTGGTAGATGTCTCCCCTGGCTAGTAGATGGAGGGTGTCTAAAAGGTCTTCCGGAATCCCCCTTAGTAGGACCAACTTCAAAGAATCAAGGTCAAGTGTACACCTGATCCTTTGTAATTAAGTTGGAACCTCTCTCCGTAGTCTTCCAAGGACTCATCACTTCCCATGGTCATTTGTAAGATTTATTTTTTAGTATCTTTTGTCCTACAATAGTCCTGATACTTGTTGTTAAAGGCTTTCTGCATCTAATCCCAAGTTGTGATGCTATTTCCAGGTAACCCCATGAACCACCGCAATGCTACGCCCTTGAGAGTAGAACGGAATAATTTCAAATTTTTCTCATCTTCTGCATAGTCATAAATTTGGCAGACGACGGCGAACTCAAAAAATAAGGTATTAGGATCTTCTGTAGTCAGGCCATGGAAGTGAGGTAGGGCTAAAGGACTTATATTTTTCATTTGGTGTCCCCATTGGTCTCCCAGATGGGAAAGGTACCCTCTATTCTTTCTCCATTTCCCCTAGCATTTATGTTTTCTGCCATTGGCTCTAGAGGAATGTTTTCTTCTTCTTCTTCCCCTATAGGCTCTTCAAATATGTCTGGCTATTCACCTAAGGGTTCTTCTTGATCGCAGCCATCGAAGAAGAGAGAAGGTTGGCTGTGTGAAGTAGTGGGGGTGTTGGGAAAAAAAATTCCTGAGTTATCTCTATTCCTACGAGGCATGAAAGGAAATATTTTTGGTTGTTTTTTTCTTTTTCCCACATTGATAGTACCTACAGAAATTGAAATTGTGATTAAACAAAAAAAATTGCAACTAGATAAAATGAACTTGCTAAACATAAATTTGCAGAATTTAAAAAAAAAAAAAAAAAAAACAAAACAAGGAAATGTAGAACGGAAAGAAATGAAATAACTAGTCTACTTTTGCTTAAATGAAATTTGCAGAAATAGAAAGGAAAGCAAAGAAATGCAGAACTGAAAAAAAATAAATTACTAGTCTACTTTTGCTGAAATAAACTATTAGCAAAATACTGCAATAGGAAATAGGAGAAAGAAGTAATCACATAATACTCTGATGCTTCCCCAACAACGGTGCCAAAAAGTGGTGAGCGTTAGGATTGTAGCAAGAATGCTACAACTCCTAGGCTGCCAACTTTAGTTTTATCAACCCGGTAATTCGTAACAAACTTGGAACCATCGATGTTGTATGCACAAGTACTAGTTCTTACTGCAGGTTGTCACTTGGTCAACCAGTGCAAGATCACTAGGAGCTCAGGCCAACTTCTATAAATCTCAAAAGAAGCTCTATGTGTCATGAAAGAAAGGATGATTACTCTTCAGAAGCTATTCTAGTTGCAGAAAAGAAAAAAAGACTAGAATGTAAAGCAAGCTCTAGTAAACCCTAATTAACAAGCTAATTCTAATTTTGCCAAAAACACTATGAAAACCATGAAAGCAATGCCATTACCTATTGAAGAAAGAAAAAAACCTCTAACCATGCTATTTCTAGAATTAAATAAGCAAAAAAACATATTTCTGGATTTTTATGTTTTTTTATGTGAATTTGACATGCATGTAATTTATTGTGTGTGAATGGGACAGTGAATAGGTGGTGTTAAAGGTTGGTTTTGGAGCTGGGAGAGATGGAAGATGGTGTGAATGGATCTTAGGAGGTCTTAGGTGGTCTTCTCGAGGCTTTTCCCATACTCAGAATTCAAAAGATTTCCTATAGGAAAAACTACAGGAGGACATAGAAAATCTATAGGAGGAAAACAAGGCAACTACAGGAGACCTACAGGAGGATGTCGAGAGTAGTTTTCACTCTTTTGAGGGTGTGAGAGTGGGTGAAGGTGGATGAAGGTTGGAATGAGGTGTTAGGGCACCTCAGGTCTACCATGAACCACCAGGAGAGAGAAAGATGATTGGGTTTGCTCAAAGAAAGAAGAAGAAGTCCTATGAAAAATTAAGGAAACTAAGGCAGAATTGAGGTGAGGTTTGGGAGAACTATGGGCCATGGATCAGATGGAGGATGTGATGGATGATAAGTTGGCCTACTACTAGAAGATATCTACTGCAAAGGAACTGATAGTCAACCAAGAAGATCAAGCAAGCAATGAAATGAGTGCATCTAGAAAAACTAAGTTTTGTATCAAAATAGTCTAAACTATGATCTATGCAAGGAAACACTGAGAAATACTGCAAGAAAGGAAAGCATGAAAGAAGACTATTGCAAATCAGTAAGAAAACATGATAAGGAAGATCTGAAGCAAAGCAAATATGGACTATTAACCTACTAAAAAGCTGCAAGCAGTAGAAGTCCTATGAATGAGGAAAATCTTTGTTTTTGGGGCAGCAAGAGGGTCCTTGCCTCAAATCATGGTCCCAAAGGGAGGAAGAGAGGCCAAGGCACTATTGCTAGCCTTTGAATCTTTTATAATCTCTAATTAACCTACTACAGAAAGCACAAATGGAAGCAAACTACTAAATCATCAAAAGCAACCTATTCATAACCATGATAGAAATCCATCTAACAACAAATTAATCTACAAACTAAAGTAAGCATACAAATACAAGTAAAAATAAGCTTGGCTACTTGTATTAGGCCCTAACCCAAGAGCTTCAGCCCTCTGAGGTAACTCAGTGGTATCTCATAAAGGATTCCATCTTCATTATAAAAAAAAATAGCAAGTTACATGAAATTGTCACAACAATAAACAACTCGAAATTTGAGCAGAGTTTACATAAGCAAAAATCTTACCCTAGTGAGGCCTTAGGCCTCTCTACTTATACAAATGAAAATAAAAATAGCTTCCTTAAAATCAGGGAGTCTTGGCTCCCAAAACTCGAGATAATCATCAGTCATCCTCCACTTGCTCGATTGCCTTCTAGTGCACGATTTGGCTGCTTGTACTCCAAGCTGAATGAAGGGGAATTCGAAGTGAGGAGTAATAAATGAGGGGGATTCCCTCCTATAAGTTCTCTCCTTTGTCCACTTTGAGTTATTGTTGATATTTTTCCACTAGATCCTTGACTTTGACCTCAAAATTAAAAAATAATCTACATTAAACACATGTTAGACCACATGGCATCATAACTAACTCAACTCACTCTATAAGCATAAATATAATCAGAAAATCAAACAATAAGCTAAGAGAATGGCTGATTTGACTAGGTTAGGAGGTAAAATGAACCCATATAATTACCCAATTATGAGGCTTATCACATCATCATCATTGATTAGGTACCAAAGACTTCTAAACATAATGCTAACAATGCTTTATTAGAAGCATAGGATGTCCTCCGCCTAAACCTATTCCTCATGTTCACTGTCAGATCTTATCATTGCATATATCAATAAGAAGTATCAAGGCATCATCATCAATCATATATACATCAAGTTATAAACAACTTATGAGAATCAAAATTAATTCTAAATAACATCCACATATTGTAGTCATCTATCACCATGACAGAAAGGATAACTGATAATTGTCTGAATCATATCAAATCCATTTTTCTGAGTCTGTCCCATTGTATTTTTCTTTAGACCAACATATATGTGACTATGTAGCTTGGAACTTGCATATATAGGCAACTTGTCTTCATGGAACTTGCGTATGAGAGTTAGAACATTGAAGTTTCACACTTTCAACTCACCCTAAGTTTGTTATGTCTGCACACCGTGCCATGCCACATTTTTCTAATTTTACTTCCTTCTTCTTCCATAGCTTCGATGATGATGTTTTCTCCTTTTGGTATGGTGTCTGAAATTTTCTCCTACATTCCTTTAATATATGTCCAAATTTGTTACATGCATAACATCTTACATGTTTCATATTTCTTCTATAATAATCAATTAGATTGTGACCAAACATATTGCAAGAAAAAAAATATCCATTAAAGTACCTGGAAGTTGATGATCTTTCTATGTGATGGTCTTGACCATTTTACTTCTGCATCTCGCTGCAACATGTCCAAGATTATGACATATACAACATTCAACATTATTCATTTGAGGAAATAACCAACTATCACTTCCACAGTTAGGAGTAAAAGATTTTCTTTGAAGAATTTCTTTCCTTGGTTGTTGATGGGGTTGACCTCTAATCTCCTTGTTGAGCATTTCAGATTTTCAATTAGAGTTCCTTGCCTCAGCTTGTGAGCTAGATTCACCTTCAACAGATTCATGAAAACCAAGACCAGATTTGATCGCAGGAGACCTTTGACTAATAAGAATATCATCCAAAATCTTAGTACCATCTTGAAATCGTAAAAGCTAACCCTTTTCTTCTAATTTACCTTTTAGTATATTTACATCAACCTAATATTGCTCTTCCTTTTCAAGATATTGTTTCTTCATGATTTGTTCAGCTTTTTTTCCTTCTTCCACTTGTTTTCGTAATTCAAGAACTTCATTTTCTTATTCTTCAAGAGCTTGGAGTAGTTCTTCATTATACTTATTTGATTTTTCAGGATATTCATTTAGAGAGGGGATCTTAGCTTCAAGACATTCATAGTAACTAGATCTATATTTAAGTATCTTGATTGTTGTGCTCCTTTTATTTATTTCATTTCTTAATGATGCCACTTCATCCTACAGCTTTTGACATTGATCTTCCTTTTCCTTGTACTTCTTCACTACTTTGTTTCCTTCCTCTAGTTGAGCTTTTAGTCTGGTAGCTTCTTCTTTGGAGGCACACTCCCTTTTGTCCAATAGATCTTGTTGATCTCTAATATTGTCTGTGATTTTTTCAAATTATGCCTCTATTTGATATCTTTCTCTTTCACCCATAAGAGAAAATTCAGTTGTTTCACTGAAACTTTCATCATCTTCAAATAGACAGAGAAATGTATCACCAGAGGATAAAAAATTCATACCTTATAGTTCTTTCCCTTGTTCATCTTCATTCTGAGGTGATTCTGAATCTAAAGAGTTGCTTCCACATAATCCCCAATTGACTCTCCCATTGTCATAGTTCCTTTGAGATGCCTTCTTCTTTTTAGGTTCTTTCTTCTTTCCCATTGTTTCTATGGATCTCCTTCAAGCGATCAAGCCTCTGTCAAAGGACCTACTCTAATACCAACTATTGGAAATAATACTGAGAGTGTGAGTGAATCAATATTAGCACATCAATATGTTTTTCATTTCCATAATTAGATTTATATATGCTACTTCAGTGAAGGGAACTCGTGTGTGCATGCAACTGTTCTTAAGGCAATCAACGTAATCTATTGAACTTATGATTCAATTAATTCATCATATGTTGATCTTTAATCTATGCATCAGTACTTTATTAAACATTAAACAGTAACCATGCACAGTTAATAACAGAATGAACCATCACACATAAGAAATAAACATGAACACCAAGATTTAAGGTGGAAACCAAATGTGGGTGAAAACCACCTGTTGTTGTTGTCTCTAACTTCTTTTAATAATAAGAAAATCTATTTACAACATTGTACTGGTGTAGACTTATACCAGTACATAGGATTCTACCTGTAGAAGGTTACAACCTTCTCTTGTTCTTTAGCTTCTACTAGAAGGGAGCTACAACCCCCTAGCTCTTGTACTAGATTATATGTTTACAAGTACGTAGGGACCGACCTATAGAAGGCTATGACCTTCTTTCTTCCTCTAGGGACCACGGTTCATGAATTTTTAGACTGGATACTCCTGGGACACAACACCACAATCTAAAAGCCACGTTTCATCCAATTTTCATACTCGACCCATCAACAACATTGAAACTCAGAAAAAACATAACTGCAATACAACCATCAAATACATCTGAATCAACCAATCACTGAAACCCAATCATCACTTTTTGAATCAACCACAAATGAATCAATGAACCACCGACAACCCATCATCACTGAAGTAAATCGCAATCAATCAATCTGATCATTCCAAATACTATCATCAGAACACAGTCACCATAAGACAAAGCAGAACCCAGAACTCTACAACAGCAAACAGAGACAACTAAAACATTAAACATCATACTTCATAAGGTATACACTACTTCCATGTGTCGAACCAGTGTGCATATGAACTTCTACCAAAGGGTACCAACATACAGATTTGCAAAATAAAATTTATGATGTATACGCTACTTTGATATGTTGAAACAGCGTGTATACGCTCTTTTACTAAAGTGGACCTGCATACAGATCTGTAAATGGTAACTTAAAAACATCACACTATTTCCAAACTTTAGTCATATCCATATCATCACATTTACAGAATAAAATATGCGTCAGTATTCAGATCTAGACTATTCAAGATCAAATCACATAATGATAATACCCTTAAGTCTTTATGATCCCAGTCCATCAACCTTTATCATCCATATAGGTGCATCCTTAGATCATATCTAGAAACCCATTATAAGTTCATTAACCTACATATATGATCCAAAACTTCATAAGATATTCAAATCCTTGCACACCTTGGCCTAATGATATTCTCCTCCTCATATATAGTTTTAGGCCTTTCTCAATACCATGGACCAAAACTACTTAGGACCAATACCTTGGACCAAATATCTAGGGTCAATACCTTGGACCAATTACCTTGGACCAAAAACTTTGTTTTTCCAAGATATACACGCTTTTCCTTCTGAAAGTGTGTGTGTACGTATACGGTGCTTTTGTTCAATAAACCTATGTGTATATGTAGCTTGGACAAGGTGAACCTGCATATACCTCCCTTTCTTCATTTCTTATAGTCTGATCTATAAACCTTTGTTGTTAACTTTTTGTAGTATGAACTGTCATCCGAGAGAGTTGCCATTGTACATTACTTCTGAACTAATTCCTTTGAACTGCCCTGCATTTTGTCACATATATAAACACAACTGCCATGCATTCTCTCACATCTGATATCTCTTCTGTAGATTCATCTACTTACCATATACAAGTGGGTTGTTCTGCTACAAGTGGGTGTCCATCAAGTACAACACATGCATAATAATGCCAACACTACAGTGAAAAAATAGATTATACAAAATTTGAGGAGGTTTCAAACAACCTTCCTCCTAACTAGGTAACTAAATCCAAAAATAAACAGAGGCTAAATTAACAGAACTAAGAGGATGACTTGTTGTCTGCCAGCTTCTCATTTAAATCACATATATCGGTCATCAGTTGAATTTGAGGATGTACCCTGAAATGTGTCCTAAGTTGTCATGTGAAAATCACATCGGTGAGAGGTGGTAGCATCCGTTGAGTCGTATGAAGGGAACAATTGAGAGTCATAATCTGGCTATGTGGCTTAACAAGATACTACTAATATGACTCCCAGTCGGTCCTAGACAATTTTGTAATTGCCTCTCTTTAAGTCCCGGTCTTTTCTTGCCATCTTTTATACAGAGCATTTAAATCAAGCATTTCTTTCAGATTTCCTTCTTTAATTATATTGGTGGAAAACAGGGTGTGATTTACTGCCTTAGTGATATTCTTTGATACCCCGGCTACCCTTGCGACTACTAGCTCGGCCTGTTTGGTTCTCACATCCTAATCTATGAAGAGAATGTCTTTATGAGTTTCCTCAATATCAAGTAGATTGGCTTTCCTTTCGTCTTTTTTCTCCTTCCATTCCATGAACTCAGATATTCTGGTGTTTAAATCATTAAACTTAGTTTTCTGATCGATTGCCTTATCTGTCAGTTGGTCACTAGTAGTTAGATAGGGAGTAATGTGTGACATATTTTGGCAGAACTACACCTAATATTTCACCAGAAAGGAATTTAATTCAAATGCCTCTTTAATAAACTCCTCAAGAGTGGGAACACCCTTGTATCTTTCAATGACTTGCTACATTTCTTGGAGTTTCACATTTTTGGCTATCAGCTTCTTGACTTATTTTCAATGCCTCCATGTATTGCTACAATTATGTGAGCTGCTCATTTGCTTGCCTGTTTACGCTTCCTTTCTCTGCTTTGATCTGTTGTTCGAGTTATGCAATCCTCTCCTCTTTTTCCCTTAACAAAGTAGAGACTTCAGTAGCCTTGTCCATAGCAACTGATGTATATGCTGTTGCGAACTGTGATAGTCTAGTAAAATTCTCAGCTCGATTGTTCCAAACACTGTCCATCAGCTCGTTTCCAGGTGGGAATTTGGGTCTATCTACCCTTTTCCTTTTCCTCTGCCTTCTTGCCACAACCTTGTGGAGAGGGCTATTGAACACATCAAGTGGAGGTATTTCAGTTACTTTCAAAACAATTTCTGATGCGAGAAGAGCAGGGATAATTTTAATATGCTAGGACATTGTCACTTGTTCCTCCATAAGCTTGGATTGTTAGGTAATAGATGTCAAATTTGTATCCTTATGAAGATGAAGAGGAGTTTTACATTCCATTGTTTCTAGGGTATTTGTTGCTTTGGGATTGCCTTGCAATTTCTTATTAAACTAATCCCACTCCTACTCCAAACCACTGTCATTGACTTTTGAATTGATATTTGTAGTCAGGGTGCTCATCACTTATTTCTTAGCTGACTTCTCGCTAGACTTAATTGTGTTATCTATGTCTGTTGGCTTCCCTGTGTCTGGTGTATTCTTAGTGTTTACTTGAGAGTCTACTCAAGAACTAGGACCTTCACTATCAATAATGACACATGGTGTAAGCATATCCTCGGGCTTTAACAAATGCATTAGGATCACTTCAAACCTCTCATTTCTAAATTCTTGAAAGCTTTGGAAATTTTCAAGTTTCATATTCACCCTTGCCCTTTCAAATACTTGTTCGAAGGATACGGTCGACTGTAACAAGTCTTCAAAATAATTATCCTCATGGTTGTATGGCTTGAGCTTTACTCCATTAGTGATATTATATGCCACTTTATTCGGATCAAATTACCTCTTAGGCAATGTATGAAGCCTCAGGGGTTCGATATGTGCTCACTCAGTGGTAGCATGAACAAAATTTGCTAAAGCAAAATAACCACACTTGATAGGGAAAGAGGGCCATAATGATTTCTTGCCATCTTTGAGAACTTTAGTCGGGCCTTTTCCCATGGTATGGTAGGAAATCTCACTTGCTAATAATTTATCAGAAACATATAAAGGAAGGACATATGGATCAGTTGTGCTACCAAAAACCCTAATGTAGGTGAACCATTATTCAATGAAATATTTTCCGGTAGTAAACAGGTCTGTTGCGGCTTCTTGGGAAAACCTGGGGGCTTTCTTATTGAAAATTATTTGATTTAGGGGCAACACAACAACATGAAATATCTTATAGAAGTAAGGTATGTAATGTGATTCACATATTTGTTTATGACTAAGATGGATTGGGTAGGGGTCCTGTAAGGTCCATTTCCAACCCATGGTTGGAAATATGGGTTGGAAATGTCGTGAAAAAATAGATAGCATCCAAAATGTAGGTACTAAAATAGAATGGAGGGAGGTTATCTGAAGAGGAGGCTTTATTTTGTTGATATTCGTTAATGGTGGTGGCTAGGTTATCAGATAGGGTGGAGGGCCAATTCATGATGTGGAATTAACACAAGCATCGATGAGACAAATCCATTCAATGGAAAACTTAGTATTATTGGGTGGCCCATACAATATACATAACATAGGTGCTGCATAGTTGCAGGGGTTTTCCAAATACACTATAGAAAACATACCTGATTTGTCATATTTGAATTTGTTGTCCAACACTCTCCAACCCTGAATCAGCTTGAAGGGGTCTGGGCTCTTCTTTGCAAAGTTAGCCACAAATTTGTTGTCGTAGATATCTTGTGGGTCAAGTATGTGGTACATTTTCTTGAAGTCCTCTACTCTGAACAACACTATGAGCTCCATTTTTGAATTCTTGAATTTCTGATATTCAATGATAAGGTTTTCAATCACCCACCTAATCATATCCATGTATGGGAGGATTTTAGCTCTTTCTCCTATCCTATGAAGGAAAGAACATGAAACATCTTTGCATTGAAGTTCTGAAGGCATTGTTGAGTCAATTGTTGCTCTCGTTCCAGTGATTTTAGAACGTTCTTCCTCAAGCCTATTGTATATGACCTCCCAAGATGTTGCGCCTCTAGCAGCGTTGTAAACTGTATCAGCAAAAATAGGATCCATCTCTGTAAACTGGGATTCAACAATGGTCTTCTTGATCTGTTTTTGTATCACCTTTCTTTGTGACATGTCTTTTGTAGCATGCCTAAAATAGACAAGATATATCAGCATAGATGGTATCAGGTAATTAAGACTGAAAGCTTATCTAAATGACTTTAGATCGTGAGAAATGTTTAATGAGATACTCGATGTTAACTACCCATAACTTGGAAAAATATTATCCTTCCTCGGGCTGCTAAATATTTATTAACCTGTCAATTCATTCATTTTGATATTTAAAATGTAATTATTTCAGATGTTTTACTACTCTTAATTGCTCATCATAATCTTTAAATGGATACAGTATAGTGCTACTAGATGCATAAAGCGAAATGTGGTTGCGAATATCACAATATCACATTTCGCAAATCACTAATGGACATTCTAATGGCATAGCTAAGTTTCTTATGAAGTTTGCGAAGTGCGAAATGCGATTGGGAAATGAGAAAGTGCTATTTATCAGGCTAACATAGTGGGAGATTTAATCACAGATCGCAATTTTTTGAAGATGTTTTAAGATAGTCATGCGGAAAAGTGTGATTTGTGATTTGCGATGCAGATTTCATCCTTAGTTTGTTTTGTAAGTTTTTTCTAGGTATTTTCTTAGAGTTAGGTATATTATCCTAAGCCTAAAAAATTAAAAGGGTCACCATTTATAAATCTAATCTTATCTATTGTTCTTTATAAATATGGGGGTTGTTTCATAGTACAACAAATCTGTAACTATGGCTTGCAGTACACCAAACTGTGCAACCACATGGTTGAAGAAAAAATGTGCAGTTGTCTCACCACTGTTGTTTAATGCAGGCGTCACCTCGGCCCATTTTGTAAAATATTCAATGGCAACAATAATATACCCATGCCCCCTAGATGAGGGAGGGTTAAATGCCATGAAATCAATGCCCCATTTTGCAAATGGACCAACAACGATGACAGGATGCAGTGATGCAGGTGGTAATCGCGTTTTATGGTAAAAAATATGGCATGCATGACAACTTCTGACAGTAGTAATGCAATCGTTAAATATGGTAGGCCAGAAGCAACCAACATAGAGAATCTTTTTTGATAGAGGAGGAATGACTTGTTATAGAGTTTTATGAACCCAATGTTTCGAACTACCAGGTGAGTCCATCATCAGGGGATGCGTCAATAGATATTCCAAAGATATTAGTGATGTATCCATGAGCTATGTTTCAGAGTATATATATATAGGTTATGAAATAAATAATATAAGAAATTTGGCCAGCCATTATCTGATTAATTTATTATTATTATTATATTATTATTATTATATTTATTATATATATATATATATATATATATATATAATTTAATTAGTTTAATTTGTTTAATTCATTTTTTTATTTTTGTTCATTTTTATTAATAATTCTTAATTTTACGTTCCTAAATGGAATGCCTTATATAGAATTTGAACCCTTAAAGATTTGGTGATTTAATTTACAATAATTTATATATGATTTCTAGTGTTACTTTCAAATCATTTTAATTTGAGTTATTACAACTATATGCTTAATTTAAATTCATATGTTACTATAATATTATAATTAATAAATTAATGATTTATACAATCAATATTTATGAAATAATCAATTATTTATTTATATGTTTATATTTATTTTTGTTTTTATTTTTTAAGGAGGATGTTAGATAGTGTTTGCTTGTCATTTTGTTTTTTATTTTATTAATTTTTAATGAGAGAGGAGGGATTAAATTATTATAAGGGATATGAGTTAATTATTGATTCTTTAAGATTTCAAGTAAAGGTTTCCAGGTGTTGCTTAGTTTGAATCCATCGTCTTGATTCAAGTTATTCTTACTTTTTCTATTTCAATGACTTCTTTGATTTTTCTTTTAAAATAGTGGTCTTCTTTTCTAATTGGTTTGACTTCTTCCATGTAGATGTAATGAGAGGAAGAGTGAACATGTTCTGCTAAGGCCGATTTTGAGGTCCTTTCTCTTCTTACGTCAGCAGTGTGTTCTTTAATTCCGATGTTAAGAGAAGTCAAACTAGTTAGAAAAGAAGACCACTATCTTAAAAGGAAAATCAAAGAAGCCATTGAAATAGAAAAAAGAAAGAATAAATTGAACTGAGACGATGGATGAAAACTAAGAAACACCTAGAAACCTTTACTTGAAATCTTAAAGAATCAATGATTAACTCATATCCCTTATAATAATTTAATCCTTCATCTCTCATTAAACATTAATAAAATAAAAAACAAAACAACAAGCAAGCATTATCTAATATCCTCCTTAAAAAATAAAAACAAAAACAAATATAAACATATAAATAAATAATTGACTATTTCAGAACTAATCATTTGATAAATCATAATTTATAAATATAATATTATAGTAACATATGAATTTAAATTAAGCATATATTTGTAATAACTCAAATTAAAATAATTAATAAATAGCACTAGAAATCATATTATAAATTATAGTGAATTAAATCACCAAACTTTAAGGGTTTAAATTATATATAAGGCATTCCATCTAGAAACCAAAATTAAGTATTATAATAAAATGAAAACAAATAAAAATTAATTAAACAATTAAATAATTAAATAATAGAAAAATAATAATAAAGTAATTAAATAATAAATAAAAATTAATTAATTAATCAATTTTTTTAATTAATTAATTATTTTCTTTATATTAATATAAAAAAAAATTATTAAACAAATTAACTAATTAAATTAAAATAATAATAATATATAATAAAAACTAAATCTAAATATTAATAAATTAATCAAATAAGGGCCCGACCAAATTTATTATATTATTTCTTTCATAACATATATATATATACTTTGAAATATAGCTCATGGATACATCATTAATATCTTTAAAATATCTATTGATGCGTCCCTTGATGATGGACTCACCTGGTAGTCCGAAACATTGGGTTCATAAAACTCTATAACATGTCATTCCTCCTCTATCAAAAAAATATTTCTCACCTGTATGAATTCATTATTTAATAATAGATAATCTTCTTTGTGGTATCATAACCAAATAAATGTCCACCACAAGCACTAGAATGGAAATCACTTAGAACTTTCTTGGCTTTGTCATGTGTGAGGTACCTCCATAAAATCGTATCAATGTGGCAATGGTAAAGGGTGTCGCCAATGACCAGATAATATTTGGCTTGATATCGAATACGTCGTTGTTGCTAATGAGAGGTATCAGGCTGGAAAGTTTGAGTTTGGAGATAGATTAGTATATCTCTATACCAAGGGTCAGATGATGAGATCAGAAATAAAGACTCATCTGGAATTGATGGTTCTATTATTGAGTCAATGGTGACACAGGAAGGTCGTAAAGAAGCTCAACAAAAACTAGATATTTCTTTGACTTGGATTTGATGAATTCCAAATCAAATTCCTACAAAATGATGATCCATTTTGAATATTTGTCCCCTAGCAATTGACGTGACAAGATGTATGTCATAAGGTTACAATCTGAAATGCCAGTGGTCTTTTGGAGCAGGATATAATGGCGAAATCTCTATGCAACGGGAAGCCAAAGCTAGCTTCTCAATGTAAGAACACTTAAATTATGTATCATTGAGATTACAACTCAAATAATATATCAGATGTTTAATCCCATCATCTTCTTGGACCAAAACCATAACAATGGTAGTATCTACACCAGTGAGATACAAGAAAAATTTGTTCTAATAATTAAGGGAAAACATTAATGACTCTCAGATTAAGGTATCTTTGAGAGCATCAAAGGAAGATTGCAAAACCTGGTCCCAATGGAAGGGAATTCCCTTTTTCAAAAGATGAGTGAATCCTTTAGCCATTTCAACATAGTTGGGAATGAATCTCCTTAGAATGTTAGCCTTCCCTTGGAGTCTCTAAAACTGTTGTAAATTACAAGGTCAAGAGAAATCAAGAATTGCCTTAACCTTCAAGGGGTTCAGTCAAATTCCTTATTTAGACACTGTGAAACCAAGAAAATGACCAAAACCAACACAAAACACACATTTATGTGGATTGAATCAAATTTTGTAGTGTCGGCACCGTAAAAAGATGGCTCTCAAATGTTGCAGGTGATCAGCCTGTTTCTGTGAATGAGCAGGAAAGTCATCTAGATAGGGTTGAACAATGTGTTTGATGTCATGGAAGGCATAATTTATTTCCCTCTGAAAAGTTGCCCCAACATTCTTCAAACCAAAAGGGAGTTTCCTATATGCGAATGTGCCCCAAGGACAAATAAATGTAGTTTTAAATTGGCCCTCTAGGCAGATATTGGTCTGATTATAGCTAGAAAAGCCATTCATGAATGAAAATATTTCACATCCGGAAAATTCATCAATTATCTGGTCGATAAAGGGAGTGGGATAGTTGTCTTTCAGACAAGCATGATTAACATCCCTATAATCAACACACACTCATATTGTTCCTTGTTTCTTCATGACCGGAACAATATTGGAAACCCAATCGGTAAGGTGAACGAGGTGAAACCAGCAAGCAAAATTTTTTCAACTTCTACTTTTATGGCAGCAGCCTTCTTCAGATGAATAGGATGAAGGCACTGTCATACCGGCTTGACATCAGGATACATTTTAATCTCGTGTTCAACTATACTATAATGAATACCTGGCATTTCCTCATATGACCGAGAAAATATATCGTGAATTCATGGAAAAGAGCACGTAAGTTTGAAGTTCCAATGGAGAACAATATTTGCCAACATGGATGTTTTCTACAATTCCAGGTTGGTCTAAATATCGATAGAAATGGTTTCTTCGATATTCGATAAGTTTTGTTCGAAATCGACTATGTCTATAACTACAAAATTCGAAAGGAAATAAATGATTGAAGGGTAATTTAGTTCATTTGGAATATATTCTATGTGATCTGGAATATGGGATCAATTATGATAATCTACCCATGATTCTTCTTTTGTCACCATTAATTGGATGATTCCTTCATCAATGGAAAATGTACATGAAAAAGGATCAGAGGCAATACCATATTCTAATGAAAGGTCAACCCATACAATTGGTGATGATGGATTTGGATTTGCCACGCAAGCCAAAAATATTGATTTCTATGTGAGCTCAATTGAGCTTAGCAACATGGTTTCATCACGCATATCAACTTCAAAATTATTGGAAATCTTCCATGAGTCAGATGTAGAAGATATCATGTTACATGTCTCAACTTTTGCAACTTCTTCCATTTGTGATGGTGACATTAGTGAAAAGGTGACCATTAGGGAAGAATATTTAAAGAGACCTACTCCAATGTTCTGAAGAGATATCAAAGGTCTGTGAACTAATGGAACGCTTCTAGTTTCCTATGAGCTAGAAGTGAATAAGGCGAGTTGATCACTTACTGTGATTCCACCTTTATGAGGGAAATCGATCTTATGAAAGTATGTCGAAACCAAAGTAGCCATAGTGTAAACCCACAGTCTTCCTAGTAAAATATTGTAGTCAAGGGGTCTGTCAATGACCTCAACTTCAATAGTTACAGTTTTCCCTCCTAGTTCTATCTACAACTTACTTAAAATTCCACGAGGTGTATAAGTGTGATCGTCAAAAGCTTTTGACGTCGTAGGTGACCATGACAAAGGCGGTGAGCCAAGCATTTTCTAGGAATTCATTGACATGATACAAGTATATGCACCCTTGTCAACAATGGTTTGATTAATGAGTTTATTCAAAGTGTTTACATGCATCAAGAATGCTAATTGTGTAGGTAATTGTTGCATATAACCCGCATTGTTAAAAACCATGAGATTGGAATCCCTTGGATCAATTCCACCAATCGCTGACAATAAAGCATGCTTTTGGAGGGACAGTTTTGAAGCACCTCAAGCATAGACATAGCAGAAGGTGACTAAGCCAAATCTTCTACTACATTATAATTTTTCACTACTCGAGCTCGAGGGTTGAATGTAGATTTATGAACAGCTCCCTTAGGTGGTTTTATTATTAACTCTGGTGCAATGGGTGGTAGAATGGAATTAGACAAAGTCTAATTTGAATTATTTGGTTGATCTATAGCTTAGTTATTCGATGATAACAATGGATTACCATAATATTTACTTTGTTTAGTCACCAAAACATCAGTCTTAGGCTTAGTGGCAGAAAACACAAGAACTTGTGAAGTGGAAGCATGATCTATAGCAACCAAATGAGTCTCTCGGTTTGGAAAGGGTCTATCAACACAGCAGATGTACTAGAAGTCTTAAGAAGTTTTGAGACTTCAGAGCAGTGAGGAGAGTCTCATGTAAAGTGCTAATAATTACAAATTAAACATGGGTAATGAGGTTTCCTAGCTAGAGAAGGGGAATTAGATGATTTCTCTTGAGGGGGAGAATTTTGTTTCTTTTTGGTTTTCCCCTTTTTATTTATTCTAGGTTGCTTTTCATTTTTACATTTATCAGATGACATGCCATTTATTTCAGAAGCAAGTGTATTATCAGGCGCATTAGAAGTTTGATTTAAAATAGAAAGTGTTTGACTAGATGGTTTACTTGGTGTTTGAGTTCTTGAAGAACCTATAACACCATGACCAACATGAGAGTCCTTACTGGATGGAGGTGGTGGAACAATAAAGGCTGGTCTAGGTGCATTTGGAACCTTATCATAGAGTGTGCCAGACTAGGTGTAAATCAAGTCTAAGTATTGGGCATCAGCAATTACTTTCTCTTCAGTAACAACTCCTCCTTTACCCACATCCTCGGTGATAGATGGCAACAAGGATTTAATAAACCAATCGACTAACTGTTGATCGTGAACAAAACTTTTGACCATTTGATGATGACAACACCACTCATGAATATGATCATAAATGTGAGTAGCAGTGGTCTGTTTAAAGTTGGTCAATAGTTCTGTTCCAGTTTCATATCTGATGGGTAACTAGAAATGGGTTAAAAGTGTAGTGGCTAAGGCTGTGAAGTTGTCAAATGAATATCATCATAATTCAATATACCACTTTACAATCAGAACAATGAGCGTTCACTGGAAAAGACGTAGTCCTACTAAATCATCATTTAGGGAGTTGGATGAACACCATAAACCAAAATTCATAACATGATTGGACAGATATTCTCTAGGGTTTCCATTGAACTTAGGAATATCAGAAGGCAATTTGCGTGGAATCACCAGCCACCAAGGTGCATAAAGAATGGGATCATTGATAAGCTGATTTAAATATGGTAATTCAAGTGTTGCGGCGAAAGGAAATTGTTGGTTTAGGTCGGGTTGAGTATAATAAGGGTAATATGGGATTGTTAGAAAATTATATATTACGGAGCAATGGAACACATATAATATTTCAGAAATATAAACACAGAAAACGCACAAAACAAGAGAGACAGAGATATACGTGGTTCACCCAGTTTGGGCTACGTCCACCTCGAACA
>APFE031723723.1:231720-275795 GCA_000404065.3 Pinus taeda
GGTGTACAAAACTTCCTGGGGTATACATCCGGCTGAAACAAAGACCTCTGAACAATCATGCTCCACACACAACAGGGATTTCCTGGGAAATAGGCCTTTGCTTACTAGCATAAGTTATCTACTGCTAGTAACCTTGATAGGGGTAGGTTTGTTGAGCATATCTAGTAGAAGGTGGTTGTTGGGAACCAAGATAAATTTGTTGTTGTCCAAACCCAACATAGGCTTGTTGACCAGAACCTGGGTAAGCTTGTTGTTGACCGAACCCAACATAGGCTTGTTGACCAAGTCCAGGATAAGGTTGGTACTATTGGAATTGTTGTTGTTGATATTGTGGCTTCCAGGCTTGTTGATGCAATGGTTGTTGCCCACCAATATAAGTTTGACCAGGTTGTGAATAAATTAGACTAGTATAAGTCTGAGTCATCCTAGTTAACAGTAAATTGGAGGTTGTTGGATTCCAAACACAAACAGTTGTTGTAAAATGGATTGAGAAGACTGAGTCTGTAGACATGAAACTTGAGGGTAAGAGGTTGAAGGACCAGCTTGTAAAGGTTGAGATTCAATCGACTAAGTTTGTGGCTGTGGTAAAGTTGTAATGATAGACGTAGTAGGTATGGATGAAACATGTTGCATTGGTTGTGATGGATACACAAGACTTGGTTGGACGGGCATTGTAGGCTGCCATTGACAAACAATCATTCCAAAATAAGTTGGACCTAAAGATGACGGTATACTGCCATATGATGGCTCCCAGAAAATGGAGGATAAGAAGATTGGGAATATTGTTCTCCATATGGAGGTAATGTTGTGTAAAGTGGATACATTGGATGGTAACTAGATGGACTATCTTGATATTGACTTGATGGATCAAATTGTTCAGTATCTGTAAGTGATGAACCAAGTAAAAATTCATATGGATGACATCGGCGAAGACCATGGACTAGAAGAAACAACGGAGTGAGTTCCAAATAATGATTGGTAATCTAGCGACACAGATAGATCACCATACATATGTGACCCAGGTGTTGTGGTAAACATCGAAGAAGTAGTGATAGTAGATGATGTTGCAGCTATAACATATGATACAGTCTAGGATGTTGTTTCATCCATAGTCGAATCACCCAATAAATGTCCTAATGAATCTATGGGATTTTGAAAGTAAAGATGATCAAAAGGAGTAGTTAACTGAGGACAAGAAGGATAAAGATAAATCCCTGGCTAAAAATGAGTTGGAGTTCTAGGTGAAGTCTCTTCTTTAGATTCCTCTTCAATAGCAATCAAACCGGGTGGAAGAATTTCAATGTCAGGTCTGTAATAAAGTTTTGGTGTTTGACTTTGTGGTAAAGGAGAAGTCTCAATAGTTACAAATGTTTGAGGATAAATGGGTCGATTTTTGAACTTCGAGATCCAAGTGTTCTGGTAAAAGAACAATAGGCTTAGGATGAATTTCTTGAACAAATTCTAGTTCAAAAGTAACTTCTGGTTGAAATATGCTAAGCTCCGGATCAACTTCTGGTTGAACAAATTTAAGTTCAGAAGTAATTTCTTGTTGAACAACTTTGGGTTTGATCAACTTCTTGTTGGACAACTTTAGTTACCATTTCACTAAGTTCACATTTAGTGTCCTCGGGTAATTGTAAAGGTTCCACTTCAGTAGAAGATAAACCAGTAATAGTAGGAGTAACTAGAATCATAGTACATACTGGTATAAGTGACTCTGGTGCATCAGATGAAGAACTAGAAGTTTGTGATGTACTAGACTTAGTTAAATAAGACCACTTTTTCTAACTAGATGTAGCTTCAGAAGGTAAAGGCAATTTACTTTTTGTTCTCCGTGAATGATGGGGTAAAGGTTGATTTTCCTCCACGATTGCTAATTGATTTTATTACAAAAGAAATAAACAAAAAGAGGGTAACCTAGGCTAAAGGATTACCAAGTAACTATGAATTGCAATATACCGCCTCGGAGAAGCCAAGGACTTAACATAAATGCAGGTAATCTCCCCGAATGTTGTTTTCAATGTATCACAGTATACAAGGTAGGCGACTCGGTTACATATGGATGGATATAAACCTAATGTAGTCCTCCCAAATATACCCAAAAGTATGTGGAGGCCCAATCAATGTTAGCGCTATCTAATGCAAAACCACATAGAGTGAGAATTCCTCTATACTTTTCGTACTATAACCCTGCCCAATATACCCGAAAGTACATGGACGAGATACGATATAGTTACGTACGTGGAATGAGGTATCACACTCAGAATGTATCACAGACCATTAGCAACAACTGCTATTTTTAACAACATCCGAACATATCTCTAGCCTAGACCTCTAAATGTTATGCGGTAAGTTACAATGCTCCATTAGGATAATTGAGATAAATTTTAGTTGATCTTGTTCAAGAGTTTGCCTTTCAGGTTCACCATGTGATGTTTCTGAAAATCCTAGAACTCAACTAATATGAGAAACATTATTTTCATTTGATTCAAATAATTAAAACCGTAACTAAAAGGGATAGAGCAATTAGAATCTTTAAACAAAGAGCATAGAGCACATCTAATGCAACTTTCCCTATACCAGTCCTACAAGCACACACAAACTTCTAAATTCATTATGCATGCTTTTCTTTTCATTCCTTTAATGTTTATATGAACATAAAGAAACTAAATGCACAAACAATCAATCAATGCTTCTCATAAGAAAGGAAGACTTTAAGACAGATTCTTTTTCAAATAAATGAAGACTTTACAACAATTATTTTTTACAAAAGTAAAGACTAGTAAATATAAGCTAACTTTGGCAATGAATTGATAATGATAAAGAAATATCTTAAGAAACACTAAACAATCAAGGTCAAAGTAGGCCTAGGAAAGGAAAGGAAAACTGATTTTAGAGCCATAGAAAACATTGATCTTTCAGCAAACAACATCAGAAGCAACTTTAGAAAAATAAAGAAAAAGATGGATTTCTTGGCTTGACAAGGATGAGTGCAGCCCTAAGTGGAAGAAAGGGCATTGTGGAGCACTGTCTCTAACCTAAGGTTGCTCTACAACACATTGTGTCCACGAACAACACTGTTTTGATGCCAAAGAGCACAATCAACATACATTTAAGCACACTTTTTTTACCAAAAAAGCTTCAAAATGACCGAAAGGATATCAATGAACTCAAGTATACTAAGATGTAATATGATAAGGGTAAACTACCAAGAATTATGGCCATTCCCTAGTGGAGTCGCCAATTTGTTATATGAAATTTATACTTATGGATAAGTACATCTTCCCTAAGTGGGTAGTTACACTTAGAAAAACTAAAGTAAATATGTTTAACCTTTTCCTACAATAAAAAAATGATAAAGAAATCTACTTACGATCCTTCACTTCCCTTGATCTCCTTTGAGTTTCTCCTATCGCTCTCGCTCAAACTGAATTCGCTCAATTGGTATCTGCCAACATAAACAAAAGATGACAAAAATCAGAGAATATGATCTATTCATTGTAAGAAAATGAAATCAACAACATTTGAACATTCATTCATCATAGATATAGACAAAAGTATAGGAAAAGGAACAAACAACTTTATTGATTGATAGAAGGAGAACTTACACCCAATGTGGTTCGATCCTGTGTCACTCATCCAGCTTAGTCCAAACAGTCATCATACCAATAGTAACATCAATCCAACAACATAACATTACTTGACAATGATTTCAAGTGTCAAACCAACAGTATTTCTCTATAATATCCAAGTTCTAGCCCCCTAATCACTATGATGAGTGGTCAATTTATAGGGAAACACAAGTGGTTTTGTCATATATTGGGTATTGAATGGTTTTCCATAATTGGATAGCTAATTTCCATGGAGAAAGGGATGAGAGGATAGAAGGTTGAGTGATCCATAACCTATCCAAAATCGAGCTCATAGGATGAGATAAGAGCTAAGAATCCTTCTCGAATGCTCAAGAATCAAGGAATATTCCAAGGATCCTATGCCAATTTCACTCATCCTCACCCAGCCCAGGCTTAAGTTGGCATAAGTTCTCTATGATGCAAGTTTGAATGGGCCTACCTACTATGCAGAGTATTTTTCCCTGACCAAGAGTGCATTGGTGTCCATAGGAGGCATTTCAGCAGGGTTTCAAACTAGGAAACTTTCATGGATGAAAACATTCAATATGATGACTTTTCTAGGGCATGTATCAACTGAAATTAGGGTTTAATGAGCCCTATTTGTACTGATCTAATCATCGGGAGTGATGTGCCGAAATAGACCTGTAACAGGGAGATAGGTCTTCAATCTTCCAATCATCATTGCTTTGATATGTTCTTATTCAACTTCCTTCTCTTATTATCATCTCCAACAACAACTTCTTTAGGATTTGAATCACTACTTGAACAATAAGGTTCTTCAACTTTCTCTTGAGCCTCATGATTTTCTTCACCATATATATAATGCATTTTTTCCCATTTTTCTCTTGTAGACACATAATGGCTTACTTTATCTGAAACTAAATCTGATAGCCCTTTCAAGAGAGCCATTTTATCTTCTTCATTATCCTAACTCTTTTCTTCATTCAATATGGAGCACCATACATCAACATCCCAATCCATTAAGTAGGCTTCCATTATAACCTTCCAAACCACATAATCTGATCTATTAAAAAATGGGACTCCCTTCGGTGTAAACCAAGTTTGATTAGCCATGTTTCCTTTTGATCTACCTTTAAGCAATTAAGTTGGAAGTTATACAAATTATTGGAAACAATGTTTAAGTTGCAGCGAGTGTGAATCAACATTAAGGCTAATAATAACTTTTAATGCCAATTCATATTCGCATTTCACTTTGGCAACCATTCATGTGAGAAATAATGAGCATGTTATGTAAACAACAAACCAACCCAACATATGAACCTATACACAAATAATATGAGTAACAAATGCAGAGGATTTAATGTTGAAACCCAAAAGGGAAAAACCACCAATTTTTTGTTTGTTGTAAATATGAGCTCCTACTCTATTACATCAATTTGTTTATGAGCCATCACTCAATAAACACCAACTCCCTTAGATTATTTGCTAGCATCCATTAGTTGGAAGCGCCAACTCCATTATTTTATAGAAACCTGGTCATCTTACCATAAGCACCAATTGAAGCACTAACTTCTTGGATTTATTACAAGCACCATATTAGAACTTCATGGATTTATGTATGCACCCACTTGAAGGAGGGACCAACCTCCAAGCTCTACCAAGACACCGACTAGATGGAAGCTCCATATCCCTATTTTAGAGGCTCCAACCACACTCAATGAGGATATATTTTCTCACTGGCCTTGGAACTCACTCTGCCTAGTTTTAGCTCTACATTCATCATCTTTTCCCTCAGTTCTGAGCATTATACACTCACCCTTATTCACACTCTCTATCAACTCTAAAACAAACACTTTGTTATCTTCTTTCATCCATCATACTATCAGGAATGGCTCCCTTTATTGTACTAATTTTGAGATCAGGAATGGCTCCCTTTATTGTTGTCAAATATCCATTAATTCCCTATGTAGATCATGATCCTTGCTACCTTTTCTTCCTATTCTCTAAAATCCCCATTAACTCCAAAAGAAAGTTTTAGTATATCTTTCCAACTTTGATGAACCTCCGAATATGACATAACTTTCAAGTATAGAGGGTCCCTTCCAAATATTTGATCGACTCATTCAATCCTGCTAACTCCACCATGGTAAACTGCATATATAGTGGGATCTGCTTAATGTAATAGCTAGTGTGAAATATAGCACTCAGTGGTTAAGAGCTACTAACCCATCCAAGCCTTTTAAACTTGTTCCCGTATTTCTTTAAGTTAGGCCCTCGGTGCTTAAGACCTTTATATGTGCCCATAGCACCTTTTCTTTGAAATATGCTAGAAATCCCTTGGTAAATTAACCTACAAAACCTCCATAAAAAAACTTCTTGATACACCTTCGAATGTAGGTCAGGAGGTTATAGGTCGTGGGTCAGACTACTTCACCTATTATGCACCTATATTTGCCTCTGATTGCTTGACTTAGGGTCATTTCCATTTTATTTTTTTCAAAAACCAAATACATGGGAAAATTTCACCAAACCGACCAAAGAGAACCTCTGGCATACACTTCAAATACTTACCACATCATCCTGTTGATGTCACTCAAGCATCATGTTGATGTCATCAGTTCCTACATGGTGCCAAATGTCACTTGAAGTTGACCCACTTGGCCACCTGAAAATGTTGAAAATGCATGATACATGTCCTCTTCTCATGCTACCATTTCATCCTACACTAACATCATTAAGACAATGTGGCCATCTCCAAGTGGTGCCATCTATCACCCTTTTGAGGTAATTAATTTTTTCCACCTATATCCCTAAACTGATCCCACATAGTTTGAGAGTAGGAGGTTGGTGGTTGATCAAATCATTAAAATCTCACTTGAATAGCCAACCTCCCAACTAGCCCAAAGCCTTGACTAGGTGAGAGGCCCAACTAGAGTGACACACCCAAGAAAAGGGTTCCACATGGTCAGGGTCAGGGGTCAAGGGTGACTGCATCTTCGAATTTAGTTTCATGGCCTGACTTCACTCTGAAAAATTCCAAGTACAAAATTTCTTAAACAAAGAAATTTCTTACAAAACACAAGATATATGTGGAACCTTAAGACCTGTAACTTTGAACTTTTACCCTTTTGATCTACATACTTTTACAGGCCATCTCTTTGACTCCATGAAGCATGTTTCAAACCTTCACATATTCTTGGAAAGATATTTCTAAGAACTATCCAACTATGCAATATCTAGGAGCATATGAGCTGATATTCTAAGGAAGATATTCCTTCAAATATTGTGCCACCTAACCACCATAGCTATAATATTTATAACTTCTTTACTTAACTTGCTACTATGATGGTTCTCTACAAAGGACTATAGAAACTAGAATATTGTAGCTTAACACATCATGCACATCAATTCCAAACACACTATGCATCTAATGTTAATTCTAGCCCAATTAACATCAATGCTAATACACTTGATGCCACCTGCTATCCTAACAATGCCATTTTTCCAACCTATGGTACCCTAAGTTGGTCATGCCACTGCTTGTACTTGGAATTGGTTTTTTGTAGAATATAATGAACCTATTGCTGGAGGTGTTAAATATGTTCAACAAATTTGGCTACTCTATCTACCTTAACCAAAGCATGGGTCGGCTCTACCCATGAATATGTAATGGGCATAACTATAAAATAGGGGCCACAGTTTGGAACCCCAAGGATTGTGGCTAATAGATCAATGGAAGGATCTATTATATTTATTTTTAGCATGATGGAAGGATTGTGTCCCATGTATGTGGATTCTTGGAGCTATACATGTGAAATATATGCACAATCATGCTATTGATCATTTCAATTTTTCAATCTATGTGTGGATGAAAGGTGATCAATTTGGCCAACTTGGTATCCATCACAAACCATTGGCTAGAATAGAAGGTACTAAGGATTTTTTTTTCCCTACTTGAAGTAATGGTACAAGGTATCCCAAAATAACCCCAAACATGCTCTCAAAAATAATTTAACAGTTCCTTCAATTGTAATAATCTTCTTGCATGGTGCCAAAATGGCCATCTTAGAGAATGGATTGAAAACCACAATCACACAATCATTGCCATGTTCGGTGGAGGTTAAAATTGACGTCCAATCCATGGAGACTAACTCGCAAGGGTTGTCTCAAGTTGGTAGAGGAGTGTAAATCCCTTGCTTCTTGACAGTTATTTTAGTAATGGCATAGGTAGTGCGTGATTTGATAGACCAATGGGCATCATGTCGAAGATTTGGAAAATAGAAATACTTTAGAGGTTCTACTATTATATTCTCCACACCGAATTCCATACCAATTGACTTTAATGCACCTCTTATATCAACTTGGCATGCTTGCTTGATGGAACAAAATGTGGCCCACATAGCATGAGAGTACATCTTCGAGATGGAAGTATGGAAATTATTTTTCTACTGATCTAAAATTAAAATGGAAGGTTTTATGTAAATTTTGAAAGATATTTTACATCTTGTGTGCAATAAATAGATATTGCAGAAGCACATAAATTAAGTTAAATTTTGCAGATTTTAACAATGAAAAATAAACAAGCAGCATCACAAAATGATAATTTGATGACGGATTTGACCCCTTTTGGCTTACATCTACGGATCCAGCTTCTAATGTTAGCCCTTTAAATGGTATGCTCAAATGTCAAATTACATCAACATGTGATGCTCAAATTGTAACAATAACATTACCATTGTTTCTGGAACAGCCCAAAACCCCTTTGTAGTGTCTTCTTAGGCTCAAAAATGTTGAAAAATAACCAATTCAGGCCTCCCTCTTCATTTCCCTAGTAATTGTTCTAAAAATTCATCCCTTTGTGAAAAGTAACAATGAAATTCCTCTTTGGTAGATATGGAAGGCAACAATTTCACTAAGGTTCGACCAAAAATCTGTCGATTATGGTGAATATGGTTGGACGGTTAGGTGAACACTGCATCCCTATTTCTCTGCGCATGTGTCAATTGTATGGAACCAACATGACTGGGGAGTGTGAGCTAGAGGCCACGAGCCCCACCAGCCCTTCTCCTAGTCATGTGAGGTGTAATGTGACTCAGGATTGGCACAGTTAGGGTGCCACGTACCTGCCCCCCCCAATGTTATCATTGGTGTTTATGGTGATGCGATGAGACCTTACGTCAGGGCATGAGCCATGTCCTCATACCCCCCCTCTCTTCTTAATACACGGTCATGGGTGAATTCATATGCCTCAGGGTTGGGCCAATCAGATGAGCCTACTAGCCTGACACCCCCCCCAAATGGTGGAACAATTACATAATAAATAAACTCACCCTCTATGTCATAACAAGTAGTCTCGTGGTGTAGTGGTTGGGCAATTAGTTGTGTGTTGTGAGGTAGTGGGGTCGAAACCTATGGAGGTTTGTCAGTCCAATAACAAAAATTTTAACCAATGAACCAGAGCCACATGGTTCTTTTCTACAAGGTTGTGTGTCAGATATTGATGGGCCCATGTGGTGGCCTGCAATTGGCCCAACCAAAATCACCACCAACTAATCAAATCATACTAAATTCCTTTGTACAATCGAGCCACATGTCTGTTCTGATTGGCTTTGTCCTACATAGTCACCCTGTTGACATTAGAACCACATCAGTGTATGGACTACCATGTGGCATCCGCACACTACCCAATCAACCCTGCAAATTGATTTTTTACTGTTTAGAAAAAAATTCAAAATGCGATAAATTATTCATATGGTGTCATATTGAGGCGATTATATAATTGTTGGAATATATTTAACAAGATCTTCAATTTGGCGTTGGTTTCGGGAGAATTTCAGCACTTTGATTTTTAAGTATATTTTTTATTCCCTAGATCATTTCTACCCACAAAAAGCTTTTGTACCACCAAAATTTTGTTTTTACTTAGAAGGAAAGTGAGGGTAAAACTCCCTCACTATCCTAATCTCAATCCAATTTTTTTTACTTTGATTGGTACCTTTGAGCCCCACTCAAAGATACACAACGTTGCCTCTATGTGAAGTCCTTATTTTCCTATCAAGAATTATGTCTTTCTGCAACTCATTTAAATATTTAGGAGAAAAATCTTTTCTATATGGAATATGAACATTCTCTTCATGATCATAAACCATTGAAGGCTCATACAATATCAATTTTTCCATATTCACATTAGAATAAATTTGCATGTAAAGTGGCAAATCTAATCAGAAAGCATTGTTACCAATCTTCTCCAAAATTGTAAATTGACCATATTTGATTGGCATGATTTTCTTACCTCGACCTTGTAGTCTTTCCTTTATGATGTACAACCAAACTTGATCTCCCACTTGGAAATCACAATAAGCCCGATGCTTATCATGTCTTTCTTTGTACTTGCCTTTGATTTTCTCTAGTTTCTCTTGTACTCTTTGATGCACTAGTTGAATTTTTTAAATGAAATGCTTCGCTTTGTCCACATCACAATATCCATCCACTACAATATCTTTACCAAAGATCAAATCCAAAGGAAACTTTGGAAAATAATCCAAACATGATTCAAATGGTGTTACTTGTGTAGATTAAAGCTTGGCACAATTGTAGGCATTTTGGATGTAATGCAAATGCTCATCCCAAATTTTAGGATACTTACCATAATATCCTCGAAGGAGATGCACTATTCTTTTATTCACTAATTCTATATGGAAGTCATTTTGTGGATGAAATGTGGTGCTCTTCTTGAACTTTGTGTCCATGAGTTCCCATAAAATTAACCAAAAATTCCAGACAAATCGAAAATCTTGATAAAAAATAATAGAAGTGGGTGACCAAAAATTAACCCATACATTTCGGAAGAACATTTTTCTCATTTTTGTAGTTGTAAACTATTTCTTACATGGCATCAACACACACAATTTTCTGAAATAATCCACAACAACATATAGATAATCATGATCTTTCCTTGACATTGGTAGTCCCCTTACAAAATCCATAGAAATACTTTTCCAAGGACGAGATGGAATAGGAAGTGTACTTTACAAAACCAATTTCCTTTTGCTATGCTTGCTAGTAACACAAATGTAACATCCTCTTACATATCTTGAAATAGTTTCATTCATGCAAGGCCAATCCTAATACCTATGAATTTGAACAATTGTTTTGCCTACACCAAAGTGACTAGTAATAAGAGAAGTGTGGGCTTCCCTTATGACATTGACTCTTTCACCTTGTGGAATACATAAACTTCCAACATGGTACAAAAACTTGTTAGGAACATGATAATCCAACTCTTCAATATGATTTCCTTGACTCAAAGTTGCAAAACCATCTTTAAAATCTTCATCTTGAGCATATTATTCATTATAAATTTCATGCATGATTGAGTTATGCTTAAAAATAATAGGCCTTGATAAGATATCTTTAGCTTGTTGTATATAACTTTCTTATACCTAATTACCAAATTAAATTGTTGTAGGAATCCCATCCACCTGAAATGTCTAGCTTGTTGCAACATGGTTTGCAATTGTAAATATTGCAAAGGTTGATTTCCAGTATGAATAATCCTTTGTTTACCCACCAAATAGTGCTTCTATTTCTTCACGATTTGTACCAAAGCATACAAATTTTTATCATAATATGGATAGTTAATTACTTCATTGGTAAAGGTTTCAAAATGATAAAAAAAATTATATTACCATGTTACATCAAAACTACTTCCATAGCATAATCGCTTGCATTGGTTTGAATTTCAAATGGATCCTTAAGATTTGGAAGTGTTATAGCTGGCATTGCACTGATTTTCTCTTTCAAAGTTTTGAAGGATTTCTGATGCTTTCCTCCCCGCAAAAAGACTTGTTTCACACTTTTAAAATCATGTAATGGTGTTGTAATGAGTGAGAAGTTAGCGATAAATTTTCTCCAATATTTGGTTGCTCCAAAAAAACTCCTAACTTCTATTACATTGTTGGGTTTATGGTGATTCACAATAACATCAACATTTGAGGGATCAATCTTCAATTCAACTCCTCCTACAATATGACACAAATAAACCAAATAAGTTTTCCGAAATTCACACTTAAGCATCTTCAAATACAATTTCTCTTTTTTCAAGGCATATAAAACTTGTTTCACATGCTTGAGATGCTCTTCACAAGTCTTATTGAAAATCATAATATCATCTAAGTATACTATGACAAAATCATCAAGGAATGGTTGCAACACATCATTCATAAATCTCGTGAATGTTGCAGGTGCATTTCAAATCCCAAATAACATAACTAACCATTCAAATAAACCTTGTTTTGTCTTCAATGTAGTTTTCCAAATATCATGTTCAACAATCCTTATCTGATGATAACCACTTCTAAAGTATAACTTAGTAAAGTAAACAACTTCTTTTAATTTATCTAACAAATCACCAATGCAAGGAAGAGGATAGTAATTTATTGTCGTGACCTTGTTCAAATCACATAAATCCACACACATGCGCCATGGACCATCTTTATTTGGAACCAAGACAATAGAAGTCCTACAAGGCGATGTGTTTGGCTTGATGACCCCTTTATCAAGAAACTCTTGAATTTTCTTCTAGATCTCTGCGTTCTCCAAAATATACATTCTATACATGCCAATATTTCAAAGTGTAACATCCTATTGCAAGTGAATCTCATGTTGGATTCCTCCTTTCGGAGGTAACCCTTCTGGTTCCTGAAACATATTGTCATAAGTCTTAACAATTACAACTAATTCATGCTTTATTTTAGAATCACATCCCATGAAAGCTTTAAATTTAGCAGTATCTTTAGCTTTAATATTCAACAACAGAAAATTCTTACTAGCATTTACAAACCTTTTCATTTGACCAGCACCAACAAGATATAAGTTCATATCACGATGTTCTCTAACAATATACTCAACTCCATATTTAAAATGATGAAATTTTTGCTCATAGTGATATAATATGGCTTTTCGGTCATACAAGTATGGACTCCATAAAACAATTCTACAAATGTCAAGTGGTGCAACATCAAGCTCTTCCTCATCTATAAAATTAGCAATGATAGCAAATTTGAGTTTACATTTTCTTGTCACCTTTAATTTGGAATCATCAAATACTCAACCGAAAGGGCAAGGTTTAGTATGAGGTGTAGTTTCTAGATTAAGTTTCTTGACAGTTTCTTTAGAGATAAGATTGACTTGGGATCCGCTATCAAATAATGTATCAACTTTCGTATGTTTTGTAATGACTCTAATATGAAAAATCTCACTTCTTTCTTTATCATTTTGAGATTCAATAGGGTTACTAGAAGAACTAGTACTTGCATTAGAAGTTATACCTTTCATTCCCATGGTTGTGATTTTGGTTTCATCACCATCGTACTTCTTGTTGAGTTGTAACAATAGTCTTTTGTTTTCCCTTGTTATTGAACTTCTTTGGTCTCATTTATGGATGTAATTTCCAACAGCAGTCTTCATCATGTCCTTATTTTGAATAATTTTTAAAGGTAAGTTTCTCTCACTCTCTCTTAATAGTAGCATATTTTTTCCTTTGCCTTTAAACTTCCCCTTTCCTTTGTCTCCACATTTGGAAGGTTTCTTGATAGTCTCTTGCAGAACATTCTTGCCTCTTGGTTCCAAATAGTTGCATGAACACATACTTCATCTAGATTGGTGGGATTAAACATAACTATAGTATGTCTCAAATAACTATGTAATCCACCTATGTATTTAAGTAGAGTATATTGTAAAGACAAATCAACACCGAAGATTAAATCTCTTCTTATAAATTCTTTTGTGTAACTTCGGACAATTTGACCTTTAGCTTGTCTAAAAATTTTCCAATCCATAATGTCTTTTTGCATGTAAGCTAATTGATAAACTTTCCTTCTTAATGTAGCTACAAACAAGAAGAGATAATTTTACCATCTTTCTTCAAATCTTATTAAGTTTTTGCCTCCCACCAAATGAGGGCTACACTTTCCAAATGAAGAGAAATAAGCTGGATCTTACTAAAATCATCATCAATATTTTTAATCCCACAATAAAATTCAATTTAATGAAACAAATTATCTAATTTCTCAGCATTTACTTCTCCATTATACATAGGAAAGACAAACTTGACATCAATCTTAATCAAAGGAAACTTAGCATGTCCTTTTGGAGATGGAGGAGGAGTAGGTCTATAGATGAAGGAGGTGGAGAAGAAGGTGGAGAAGGAGGTGAGGCTAGAGGTGAAGGAGGAGGTGGAGGTGGAGGCTTGCTCCCATCACCACCATTATGTTTTGGATTATTGGAACTTTCTCCTTGCAACCTTGTTCTCCTCTCATTGTAAAATACTTTCACCATGTTAGACATATCATAGAAATCCTTTCTAAAATATCTCTCATCGTCAAACATAGCTCATGTCCTTCTTCATGTCCCATGGCTAGTTGAGTTTGTGGAGTTTGTGACCTCCTTGAACCAATTTGAGGGTTTGGTTCTTCAAGAACTCCTCCTATTTTCAATTTCTACCTTGTAATATTTCAAGTAAATCACTCACAAAATTTGTCAAACCTTGACAACAACCATGATATAATATCAAAATGATCTGAAATTAAAATTGAACGTTTCATGTAATGTTTGCAAGCTAGTTTATGTCTTATGTGCAATGGATCCATATTCAAAAATCACTTAAACTAAGTTAAATTTTGCATATTTTAATAGTGAAACATAGAAAACAAGAAACATCATTTGATGATGGAGTTCACCTCTCCTAGGCTACTTCTCGGGGTCCAACTTCCAATCTTGTCCCTTTAAATTATATGCTCAAATGACAAATTACATCAACAAAAAATGTTAAAATTGCAAACAAAACACTACCATTGTGTCCAAAACACCAAAAAACCCTTGTGTACGCTCTTTTTGGACTCAAAAAGGCTAAAAAGTGGAAAATTAGGCCTCCTTCTTCATTTCCTTGCTAATTTTTCTGCAAATCCATCACTGTCAAAACTAACAGCAAAATTTCTCTTTGGTGGATATGCAAGGTGAAAATTTTGCGTGGGCTCAACCACAAATCTACCAACTATGGTGAAAATTTTCAAATAGTTAGGAAAAAAACACACCCCTATTTCTCTTCCCTCGAGTTGGTCGTATGTCACTAATATGATCAGGGATCATGGGCTAGAGGCCACACTCCCTATTTCCACACTCCTAGTTGTGTGAGGTGTAATTTGACTATGGGCTAGTGTAGGTAATGTGGCACATTCCCTCCCCTCCCAATGCTCTTGTCAACCCTTATCCTAATTCTGTGAGGTGTAATGTGACTGAGGGCTGGCATGGGCAAGGTGCCATGTGCCCACACCTCCCAATGCTCTCGTTGTTAGTTACAGTGATGTGATAATACCTTGGGTTGGGGCATGGTCCAAGTGCCTTATGCCCTGACCTATCCACTTAATACACAGTCATGGGTGAATTCATATTCCTCGGGGTTGGGATAGTTGGGCAAGACCATTGGCGCAACACCCCCCCCCCCCCAAATGTGGAACTATTAGAAAATAAATAAAACTCACCTGCTATGTTATAAAAAGTGGTAATGTGGTGTAGTGGTAGGGCATTCAGTTTTGGATTGTGATTTCATGAGGTTAAAGCCCATAGAGGTATTTCAGTTCAACAATAGAAATGTTAACCAATGGACTAGAGCCATGTGGTGCCTTTCTATAGGGCCACATGGTGGCCTATAATTTGCACAACTAAAATCAGCACCAACCAATCAAATCATGCCAAATGCCTCTATATGGTCAAGTCACTTGTCCAATTTTGATTGGATCTTTGTTGCACAGTCACTCTACTGACGTCAACACCAAATCAACTTATGGACTGCCAGTCCATGGAAAATTTTAGTGGCTAATATTCGCAAGTAGGCTAATTTTCCATGACTTTTCCAAAAAAAGAACCACCAATATCCATTTTTTATAAAAATGATTTGCCCAAATTTTACAAAATAAAATGATTTTACCTTAAAACTCACCAACATTATATAGAGAGTATATATAAAATCATTATAAATTTTAATAATTTTACAAATAAATCAATAAAAATTTTATAGTTTGTATATTACGAACTAGTGAGGTTCACCAATGTTTTTAAACTTCAAGATAATTTCCCATCGTTAAAATTTTCCCTAACTACCACGTGGCATCCATACACTACCCAATCAACCCTACAAGTTGACTTTTTTATCGTTTTCCAAAAATTTTATAACATGATAACTTGTTCATATGGTGTCAGATTAAGGAATTCCAAGCATCATTGGAATCAAAACAATGAGATCTATGCGTTGGCACTAGTTTTGGGAGAATTTGAGAACTTTAATTTTTGAGCATATTTTTTATCCCTTTGATCATTTGCAATCAATTTCTGGTATGTGGCAGTGAATTTAGTTTCTTTTTTATATAATTTTCTCCAAACAAAGGTCTCATTCCAACTAGAGTTAAGAAATGTGGTTAGCACCACAATTGGGGGTTGACAGAGGTAGTCTACAACATAATTAGTGTTACAATTCTCATATTTGATGTTCCAGTGGGATTTTTTCAAGTATGTCAACCATATTTTATGGAGTTCATTCTATAAATGTCCTTATGTTTGCATGAATTGCATAGGCCTATGATTAGTGTGGATGAGGATCTCTTTCCCTAGAATATAATTCTTCCACTCTTGGCATGCCCACATAATGGAATATATTTCCTTGTCATTTGTTGGTTATCTTTAGATAATATTAGAGAGTTTTAAATTTAGTAGTGTGATAATCCATTTTATGTCCTTTCTTAGGGAGGACTACACCGACAACATAAACAGAGGAATCTAGCTCAATCTCAAATGGCTATTGTAGGTCTAGTAGGCTGAGGAGTGGTGTGAAGAATAGGTGGTGTTATATATCCTCTAATGATTTATGTGGTGACTCAAACTCAGAAATAATTTCTTTAGATACATTTTTTGTCACTTGAATTAAGGTCCAATCAATATGAGGGAACTTTACAATGAACCTTTGGTAGAAGTTAGCATGGCCCAAGAAGCTACAAAGATCTTATAGCATCATAAGGGTTGGTTAATTTTGAATGAATTGAACTTGGTTGGGTCAACATGCACCCCATGTTCATCCATGATGTATCCCAAATATTTAATTCATTACATGTCAAATAATAATTTCGCCATATTGGCATACAACTTACATTTTCGCAGGGAGCTCAAGACTTGCTAAATGTGCTACAAATGTTCTACCTAGATTCTATTTAAGATGAGGATGTCATGCAAATATGCAACCCAAAAATAGAATGGCCTTAGGATATCACCCATCATCTCATTAACATTACTGGAGCATTATTCAATACAAATGGCATGGCCAACTAATGAGAAATTCCTTCTTTGGATTTGAAAGTTGTCATCCATGCATGAATTTGTTCAGTTGGAACTTGGTGGTAGCTTGACATCAAATAATTTTTACTAAATAGTTTTCCCTAAGATATCAAGATATTCTATAATATAATATTATATATTATTAAATATATCTATATTATATATAATATATATATATTATATTTATATATATATATATATTATTAATATATCTATATATAATATATATTATGTATAAGGCCATTAGGTAAAGGAGAAACATGTATCGAGTCAATTGAGTGTTTGACCTAGTAGTGTAGAGGCATCCCCATAGGTGAAGTGAAGATATCTTTGTAACTCTCTACAATATTGTCCAATTAATTTTGTTGTGTGGAGAGGTGATGTGTTGAGGTTATGGTGGTTGCAAGGATCTTCATTTCATATTTTGATGAAACAATGAAGAAGAAAAACTTTGTATTCTGAGAGATTATCTTTTAGCATTATTTTGTTAAAATCAATGAAATTGTAGTCAAAATTACCTTTGGTACCATATAGATTTGACTTCCTAGATTAGTAATGAGAATTTGAGGACAAGACTCATAAAAATCATGACATTTCCACATATAAGGTTTTCCTAAAATAACATCACAAACCTCAATTGTGGTAACATCACATGGTATCTCATCTTTGAAGGGTTTGATTCCATAGGATTAGAAACATTGATAACTGACACAGATTTATTGTTCATGGTTAAACCAACCAATTTTGTATGGATAAGTGTGTGACATTAATGGTAGAATCAATCTCTTGATGACCTAAGTTGAGATCAGTTTTTTTGGCTCCCACCATCAATGATGAAATATAGTAGGGTCCTATTTACCCACATATATGGGAAGAGGTGCTCCCCCTCTTTAGTCTCATTTATCTATATATTTGCAGTCATGATGGTAGCAATGGGTTCTGGTAAATGATATACTATCCTTTATCTAGTTCCAAATCAAAATAAAATCCAAAGTTTTGTTCTTCTGCTCAAGCTCTTCCAACAATGATTATTTCGAGTGACATTCATTAGCATTGTGCCAAGGGATTTTATGGAACTCACATCAATTTCTAGTGTCCTTTATTCACTTCTCATAACCTTATTTACCTATAAGTTGGGTTTTCTTCTTGTGGTTTGATATCCTTATATTATCCCTTAATCTATGAGTTTAGTACATGTTTTCTACACTTTCAATTTAGGGGCTTTGTAGACATGAACTCCTACCTAATCCTTTGCTTCAATTTATGATAAATTTTGATAACATAGATAATAAAATCTTGTTAATGAGATCTCCAAGAAATCCATTTCTTTTTCGTTGTACATGCGTAGACCATAGAGTACTTCAAAACCAAGTATTGTTAAGAACCTTTTATACTTAGCTTTGAGCACAAGATCTAGTAAATATTAGTACTACGACACCATATTCTCCCTCTATTTTTGTAGGGTTGTCCATATTGTGTACTAGTCATCATATTTTTGTACATGGTATAATTCCTCAAGCGAATCAACAAAATTTTCCCAAGTGGGTCTTGCATTGAATGTCATAGGGTGATATTTTTTGTATCTTTCTTATTAGCATTCCTACCAATATTTTACATGGGAAATGGCTTTCAAGGGTGCAAATATGATCTTATAACTTTTTGAAATATTATGGATAAATTAATATCCCTCTTAGAGATTTAACCATTTCTCCAAAGCATCTACATATATTTGGCCTTTAAATATTAGGATATCAAATTTAACTTGTACCTTAAATGGAATCATACCTCCAAAATTGTCGATGATTGAAGGCACCTCAACCATTGTTGGAAGTCGTCAAAGGATATAGGTAAAATTTTCCATCATGTCATTCCTCTATCCTATAGGTGCTTCCTTAAAAAAAGCTTGATAGGATCTCCTACTCCATTAACTCTTTTTCTTCACCATGGGAGGTTGCTTGGGTTTGGGAGAATGATAATGTTAGGATATTCCGACACATAGGAATAGTTAAGTTCAACTTGGTCTAGTATAGAGTTAGGTATAGAGTTAGGTAAAGTGTGTTTCTTTACCGTTATACATTTTGTAACTTACAATCCGACGGTCACGATATGTAGTGATCCGACGGTTCATTCTCTCCTCGGTATTATCGACACTCGATCCGTGGCTTGACACCTGATTGGTCCATGAATTCTATTTAAAGCGCATGGAGGGTCATTTGTAGGTTAACCGTGCATGAGAGAAGCTTATGTAAATTTTCATTCTTTTATTAATAAATTGTCTGTAGTGGCCACGTTGGCACAGGCCGTGGACTGTTTCCCTCTTTGAGGGTTTTAACCACGTCAAAATACTGGTGTATTCATCTGTGATCTATTTGTGAGCGGTGTCCTTTTGGTGTTCTGTCTGAGGAACTTACCCTGTAAATTCCTACATGGTATCAGAGCTATTTGAGGGCCGCGTCCGTTGGTGATCCAAACCTGAAGCCGGTACAACTGCATCCGACTACCATCTCCTAGATCTACTATTTCTGACTGCTTTTGGGTTGAGAGGACTACTCTGTTATTTTAGGAGCATCTGTTCCAGTGAGGAACCCCTTTCGTTTCACATGAAAAGGTTTCCGGTAGCCCTAGCTGCGTCATTTTTAAGATCTGGAGGTATACAGTGTTTATTTGCAGTTTATAGTTATTTTCTCTCTGTTTATTTTGGTTTCAGTTTATTTAGCTCTTTTTTATTACCGGATCTATACCTTTCATTTCTGTGTATGCTCTTTTCCATGTGACTCTGTGCGATCTGAGCAAATCAGAAATAGAAGGGAAGGATTTTTCTCATTCGTATGCTCTTTTCCTTGCGCCTTAGTGTGATATCGGAAAATCAGAAACATTGAGGAAAATATTTAGTTTCCGGGTAAAGCTAACTTTAAGCCATAAGCCTTTTTTTTTTGTATGTTTGTGTTGGGTTTTGTGGTTTTGTTTCGTAGGCACAAAAAGAGTTTTTGCAAATAAGCAAGCACTCCAAAGCTTCAATGACTAAAAAAAAATACTTCCTCTTTTCCAAAAATTACTAACCTTTTAAACTAGCTCACTTGGTCCAAAGTTACTTTGTGAGAATAGAGATTTTGAGTTCAAGTCTTTCTTTTTGTTGAGTTACTTTTCAAAAAGCACATATAACTTATGTTTTAAAGTTACTTTATGTAAAAGTGTTATCACCATTATAAAAAGTGAGTCACTTATAATTTTAAAGTCTCTTTATCTTTTATTTAAGTTACAATTTAGTGGGTAGCTCATAAAGTACGATTGTAAAAGTGACTTTCATTTATTTTTAAAAGTGAGTCACATAATTTATTTTTTATGTTTTTTATTTTATTTTTTTTTATTTTTATTTTATTTTTTAAGTGAGCTATTAGATTAAGTTTGGAAAGGGGAGGATTTTTTTTTAAATATAACAGTATCGTTCACTTCTGCACATTCACGCACTTCGTCGACATCTACAACAACTTTTCTTCAAAAAACATAACTTCTTCATCTAGAAGCCATTTTCAAAGCCTTTTTTTTTAATCAGCCTAATTTTTTAAGATCTTTCCATTGGAACACTTAGTTTCGGCATTTATAGCTTCAGTTTATGTTAAAATGGAAATTCCATGCCAAGTTATTATTGACAACACCAACTACTTCCAATGGTGGTCCTACATTGTGGATTTACTTAGAAGTAAAGGTCTTTATAGAATAGCCTCAGGCCAAGAAACTAAACCTAAAGATGAAGACAAGGCAACCAAATGTGAAAATAGGCAAGATCAAGCATGTGGGTTGATAGGGATGTCTATTTCTCCAGACCTTAGATTCCATGTCGTAGAACTTGATACCCCTAATGAAGTAATGAAACAACTCACTAAAGTTTTTCGAATTAAAAATGAAATTAGAGCCCATCAACTTGAAAATGAGTTGTTTACGTTGGACCCCAATAATTTTTCTTCCATTGAAGATTTTTTGTCCAAGTTCAAGACCCTTAGACTTCTCTTGGAAGGTTTTAAGGTTAAGAAAGAAGATGGAAATCTTATCTATTCCATTCTTACTAAGTTGGGACCAACCTATTTTGTGTTTGTTTCCAGTTTCCATTCTACTAGAGAAGCCTTTATTTCTCAAGGACAAGACTACAAGTCCCCCTCTTTTGATGCCTTTTGTGATTATTTAATAAGAGAACAAGAAAAATGCTTACATCTTGGTCTTCTTAATCTTGGAAACTCTTGTAAGAAATCTTTAGCCGCCCAACAACAACCAAATTCAAAGAATCCTAAGAAGCAGTATCCTAAATGGAATGGTCCTAAACCAAACAAGGGTCCTAAGCAATTTCATTCTCAAAATGGAAAATCAATTCAACAAAATGATAAGGCAATAAAAACAAAGGGAAGAACACTGATAAACATTGCAACTTTTGTAATCGAGATGGCCACTTAGAATCCAAATGCTTTAAGAAGATGAAAGCCTTGGAAGCAACAATGAAGAAGAATAAAATCCATTTGGAGCATTCTTCAACTTCAACTTCATCTTCAGGAATAACACTTTCTGCATGTGATTGTCAAGCATCTCGGCCTGGTTATGCACTAAATGTATCTTATTCTTCTCATTCTCATTATTAGCTCATTGATTCAGGGGTTTCTTATCACATGGCAAAAAACAAAGCCATGTTTTCTTCTTTAAATGGTTGTAACACCAAAAATATATGTTGGTGATGATAGATCTCTTAGTGTTGTAGGGGTTGGAACTATTCATCTATACAATGGTCAATTTAATGATGTATTATGTGTTCCAACTTTATCCTGCAACCTTCTATCTGTATATCAGATAACTCATTCAGCTGAAGGTAAAATCATTGAATTCTCACCTAATGATGTTGTAATTAAAGACCTAAGAGATCCTAGACAGATTTTAGCTACTGGCATTGCTGATGATTCTACAAGGTTGTCTAAGTTTAACAACGTTGGGTCATCAACTTTTCCCTCGGTATTTGTTTCTCATAATGATGAAGTGAGCAAACTTTGGCATGAGTGATTTGGTCTCTTAAACTATCGCTCCTTCAAAATCTATGTAAAGAAAATGTGGTGACAGGTCTTCCTATGGTATTTTGCAGAGATGGTGTTTGTTTCGGATGTGTACTCATAAAACATCATCGGGATAGTTTTGAAAAACGTGCCTCTTGGCACGCCTCAGCCCCTTTACAGCTTGTGCATAGTGATTTATGTGGTCCACTTCCAGTTGTTTCATTCTCTGGCTATAAGTATTTCTTAACTTTCATTGATGATTTCTCTAGACGCACTTGGGTATTCTTCTTAAAACTCAAGAGTGAAATAATTAACATTTTCTTAGCCTTTAAGGCCTTTGTTGATAAACAATTTGGACATCATATTCTTAAGCTAAGATCTGATAATGGCGACGAATATGTTAACAACAATTTCATCAATTTTTGCACTGAGCATGGCATTCAAATGCAACATACTGTTCCATATACTTGACAACAAAATGGTGTAGCTGAAAGGAAGAATCACGCCTTAAAGGAAATGACTAATTGTATGCTTCAATCTAAAGGACTTAGTCTTAATTTTTGGGCAGAAGCAATTAACTGTGCAAATTACATAGTAAATCACATTCCTACTAAGGTTTTAAAGAATATCACTCTAGAAGAAACATGGAGCTCAATTAAACCAGATGTAAGTCACTTTCCTATTTTTTGAAGTGAAGCATGGGCCCATATTCCATATGAGAAACATAAAGCTCTAGAACCTAAGAGTGAAAAATGTATTTTTGTTGGATATTATGAAGATGTCAAAGGATATAGACTTATTCCACTTAAGTCCAAAAATGTTATCATTAGAAGAGATGTAAAGTTTGTTGAAAATATACCAGCCTACAAGCCTAGTTCGGCGAATGTGCCACCTCTCTCTATCCCTTCCACTTTTGAAAATATTTCTTCTTCAGATGATGACACCGGGGATGATAATCCTCCCCCAACTTCTTATTGTTCTCCTTTAGCTCCTCAGCTTCCAAAATGGGTTCGTGCTACTCGGGATGCAGCAGGTGCTCTTGCAGGTGATCCTACAGATCAACGACGTACATGTTCTCAATTCGATAGAGCCTCTTCTTTACTAGCTCAAGCTTCAACGAATTATGATCCTGATACCTTTACAGAAGCTTCAGGCCATCCAAATTGGGACGCAGCTATGAATGAAGAATATCGTTCATTATTGGCAAATGATAGAACACCAAAGGACACTTGCATTATTTTCTTAGTCTTCAAGTCTTGCAAACCAAGGAAGGTATTTCCCTTTCCTTAGTCCAAGTATGTATGTGATCTTCTACACCACTTTCACATGGAATACTGTAAGCCAACCCTTTCTCCCTTTCAGTCTGGAGTCAAACTTTTAGTCACTTGTACTTCCCCTAAAGTTGATGCTACCTTATACCGTCAATTTGTAGGAAAACTTTTGTATCTGACCCATACCTGTCCTGACCTTTCCTTTGTCGTTGGCCTTATTGCTTAGTTTATGCAAAACCCACATGAAAGTCATTGGAAAGAATACTTCGCTATGTTCGAGGTATAGTTCAATTTGGGATTCATTACAGTGCATAAGCATCTCCTCTATTGGTTGGTTTCCCTGATTCTGATTGGGCTGGTGACCCTGATGATTAGAAGTCTACTACAGGTTATGTCTTCACTCTTGGTTCTGGACCTATTACATCGGCTTGCAAGAAACAAAGTGCCATTTCTCTTTCTTAAGTAGAAGTAGAGTATCGTGGCGTCGTAGAAGCTAGTAAGGAAGCCCTGTGGCTTCGTCAGATTTTGTCATAGTTTGGTTTTCAGCAGCATCATTCGACTACACTTTGGTGTGATAATCAAAGTGCCATTCAACTATGAAAATATCCAGTCCAACATCAGTGCATCAAACACATTGAACTACAGATGCACTTCATCGGAAATCTCATTCGTGACCATGTTCTTTAAGTGCAATATTGTTCAACCAATGATCAAGTTGCAGACATCTTTACAAAGGCTCTCACAGAGGCAAAATTTACTAGACATCGCTTTATGGTTGGAGTTCAAGAAGTTGTCGCTAAGGGGGGATAGGCTCTAATGCCTCCTTCTCCTATTGTGTCATATTTGTACATCCTTCATTCCTATCCCAAGTTGTTCTTAAGGGGGGATGTTAGGATATTCCAACACATAGAAAATAGTTAAGTATAACTTGGTCTAGTGCAGAGTTAAATAAAATGTGTTTCTTTACTATGTACATTTTTAACTTACAATTCGACGATCACGATATGTTCTAGACATGAAGTGATCTAATGGTTCATTCTCTCCTCGTTGTTACCAACGCTTGATCCGTGGCTTAATACCCGATTGGTCCATGATCCCTATTTAAAGAGCACATAGGGTAATTTGTAGGGTGACCGTTCATGAGAGAAACTCATGTAAATTTTATTTCTTTTGTTAATAAATTGCCTGAAGTGGTCGCGCTGGCTCAAGCCATGGACTGTTTCCCTCTTTGAGGGTTTTAACCACGTCAAGAATACTGGTGTATTCATTTGTGATTTGTTTGTGAGCGGTGTCCTTTGGTGTTATGTCTGAGGAACTTACCGTGTAAATTACGACACTTGCGACTGGCAAGATGTCTATCTTGGCTTCTTTGGAAATCCTGGGGGCCATTTTATCAAAAATGGTTTTAAAAGTAGGCAACATAATACCATGGAAAATTTTGTAAAAATGGGAATTGATTTGGGATTCCCACAATATTTTATGATACACATGGATGGGGAGAGGGTTCCGTACATTCCATTTCCAACCCATGTTTGGAAATTGAGAGAAAAAACAAATGGCATCCATTACATAAGCACTCATATAAAAAGGGGGAATAATTCTTGAGGAAATACTTCTATTTTGCCTATATTCCCTAATAGCCATAGCTAAACTATCTGATAAAATCTGACTACAGTTCATAATCATTGCGTTAACCTCTGCATCAATTAATGGAAACCATTCTATAGAAAATTTGGTACTATCATCTTTACCAAATAATCTACACATCATCATAGTTGCGAAATTATGTGGGGCTGAAAGGGATGCAATTGGGTAAATACCGGATTTCTCCCATTTGAATTTGCCCGAGCCTAACTTCTAGGTCTGTGTAACGTCCAACGGGTCCTCGTTCTCTTTGGCAAAATGCTCAAGGAAATATTTGACATAGAGCTTTTAAGGCTCCGGTAGATGGTAAATTTCGCGCAAGTTGTCCAGTGTGAAAGACCCCATGACCTCATGTCTTGCATTCATGAAAGTTCTGTTTGAGATATTCACGTTATCAATCACTCATTTTACCATATCTGTATGGTAATATCTTAGGTCTTGCAGCTATTCTATGTAAAAATGAACATGCTACCTTAAAGTAGGAAGCGTAAGATGATTCTTCGACATTAGATGTTGCCTTTGTTTCCATTGGCATGGGTTTCTCTTCTTCGAGTAGATTATACATGGCTTCCCATGATGTGGTTCCTCCATATTTGTTGCAGGTGGTATCGGGGAAGAGTGGTGTCATGTCCGATTTCTCAGACACAATAGATTTTCCCTTCTTCTCCATCTTTCCAAACGTTGTTTCCTTTCGGAGATTCCCTGAAATTGGGCAATGGAGACTATCGGATAAACACATAGAGTGAAAATGACAGTGAAAATGCAATGATACAGTTAATTCCGAAAGGTGACAAGGAAGAATCTTTTATTAAAAAATGCAGATGAAAGATATCAAATCACGTCGAGCCATTTTAAACATAAATGCCATGAAACTCATTAAATATGCTCTAAGATATTTTATTATTTCCTTTATTATTCATTTAAGCCATCACATAGCAAATGTGTAAGAAAAACTTCAAGTTGATGAGTTTGAAGCGCACGATGCCGATTATGCGATTGCAATAAGGATTATCGCAACATCACAACATCGCACTTTCAGTTATGCGTTATTTCGAAGTTATTTAGAATTTTGCGAGATGCGATGTGAGCAATGTACCTTTTACCCTTTTGAGCGCATTTTGCTTGAATGAATATTTATTCCATAAAGTGACCTTTTACTATGATCCGAACTTAACCAAAGTTATAATAATTATTGCATACTTCCATTAGGTCCCGGTCATATCACATTTCACAACTTTCATGGTTCACAAGATTGGCCTTTGTGTAAGCGTCGTGATGCAATGAGCGTTCAGCTTGTTATGTCGCAATATCACAAGTCACGTATTCTAAGGGTTTTGCTTGTTTGTGCTTTTGTGAATGCCGTTATGCGATTGTGATAAGTACTTTATTTTGAAGCCTTAGTTTTAGTGAGAAGTTTAATGATACCATAAGTCTATTACCGTGGTCCCTCTTATCGCAATTCACAGATCTCAATTGTTAATTAACCTTTGACACACATGGTCCAGCGATATGCGATAAAGCGAGAATAGATATTCACAAAAGGATTTTGGCTTGATACCTTATGTTTATTTAGAAATTTATTTCTAATAATTAAAAAAAGAAGCGCTTAAGTGCTAAGTTTTTTGGAGAATATTTATAAAGGGTCCCCATTTATCAATAGAATGTTAACTATTAAATCAATAAATGGTGAGGGGGAGGGGGTTGTTGAATAGTACAACATAACCATATTCAAATTTGATTAATAAGCACATCAAAAATTAATACTTACAATATATAAGATTTTTAATCATAGATATTCACCCTCACTTTACTGTGAATATTATTAACTTGTAAATATGCCTTGTTGCAATACCATGAGCCAATACCATGGCCCATCAATACCACATGCCCAAAAACCATCTATTATTTCACAACCAAAATATTTTATAACCTTTTTTTTTTGAATTAATGTTATTACATTTTTGGGCCAAAGACACTATGCATGCAAAAATGTGTAATGTCCCATTATGTTATGTCATATAAACATTTTGACTATCAAAATACATTAAAAATAATACTAGTAACTAGCAATTTCCCCTGTAAAGAGCTGATAAGATTGTTACATTGGAAAAATTGTACTTTGGTTTGTTAAATTTAGGTTGTTTACTGTATGTGTTAATAGGTTGTTTACAGTGTTTGTGTTAAGTTGATAATACTTGTTCTTAGTATTACTAAGAAGAAAACTACTAAGCAAATATATACACAATTAAAATAATAATTACAAATGCACATGTTGTATCTATTCTTATAGGAACTATGTTTGAACCCTAATTATAATTTGTAAAGGAACAAAAGTGTTTAAAAATATTAAACATGTCAACAAATGCATGTTGTATCTATTCTTATGGGAACAATGTTTTAACCCTAACTATAATTTGTAAATGAACAAAAATGTTAAAAATATTAAATATATAAGAAACCCAACCAATAACCATCAAAACTAATGTCATTCTTGTTCTCCAAGACAAGGACCTCTTATTGTTGAAATACAAGGAATTTTACTTTTAAAAATCTTACAAACCATCTAATACTTGCTTCCATCTCACTTGCAATGAACTTTTCCATTTTTTGAAATAACTCACTACAAATTATAGATAAAGTAAAAAAAACTCTTAATACAAATCGTTGTGCATTGTACAACAACTTTGCAATACAAATGATTGCACATTATACACCAATTGGGCAATGCAAATAAAACTTAAATATATAATACCTTATTCACACATTCCAAATACCTAGGTTTCCACTTATAACTCAAATACATTATAAATATAATTGGACACAAATGTTCATGAATGACTAATAAAAAATAAACAGGTGCAAAGCCCCAGTATTCTAAAATCCATTTCAAACCCAATAAATGTTTACTTACCCTTTTACAATTGAAATACATTACAAATGTAATTGCACACAAATGTTCATGAATGACTAATAAAAAATAAACAGGTGCAAAACCCCCGTATTCTAAAATCTATTCCAAACCCAATAAATGTTTTTATACCATCCTAATGAAAAGCCCAATGGAATACTGAATTTCATTTTCAATTGAACGAGTTGAAAACAAAATTCCACTAAAAACTTTAAAATATAATTCAAAAATTTGTTACTAAATTTTAAAATTCATGGTCAATTGAACAATTTAAGGCATAAGGGGTATTGATATTATGCATATTTCGAACAACAGAAACAGATTGAAGTCGTTGTGCCTTATGGATTTGCATGCTTAAACTGATGAGCAATATTAAATTGGAGCCCACATTTATGTAACAAACTTCTTCAATAACTAATAGCTAAATGAAAGGAGGCAAGTGGTTGGATCCTGAAGAACTTCAATTAGGCCTGAGGAACAAAAAGTTTGTGGACAATTTTTTGGAAAGAATTTTCCATCAAAACATGATCTCTTGAAGCTGACAAGAATCTTTTGGTACAATAAAGTATAGAATTTCGTTAAACAAATAAAGCTACCTAGCAGGCATCCCAATGGAACAAAAAATGCAACACTAAGTGTCGAGGAAAACATAAAAGGAAGGAACATAAATAGCAAAGCAGAATCCAACGACCCCCATAGCATTAACTTCTTGCCAACTCTTTACAGTTTGTTGGCCATGTCTTTCACTTGAAGTTGGCTAAAACCCCAACTCCAAGCATGCATCATGAAGGGCGGGGTAACAATCATTATCAAAACTTCCATAACACAAACACTAAATTAGTTTTATCCATCCCATATTCAAATTACATCTCGAGACGATGGTTGTTAATGGAAGGTTGTTTCATATGAGGATAAATGGAACGAGGTTATTGTTGTTTATGAGTAGCTTACATGTAACACCATCCTCCCACATCTACCCAAGTAACCAACCAACCAGGGTAAACATGTGACGAGAAGTTACTATGATATGATTCGACTCCCCATGTGTCAGTTAAGGAAGTGGAACCGACGAAACACATCACACAAGCCTTCCATATCAGCAACAGAACTCCTAGGAGCCATCCTAATTACTCACATAACCAGCCCCTGAGACCAACTGAAGTTTTAGTGCATCAAACCATTGGAAACTCCCTTGATATGGACAAGGGTGCGTTTGGGAGGCTCCAGAAGATCCCACAACAAGGGAAAGGGAGCTTTCGGTGAATTTTTCCCCCATTGTTGTGCCTATGACTCTGGGATTTGTGCCACTTTTTCAGGCCCAAAGGCCAAGTCATTGCTCAGAACTCAATGGCACCATCATAAATTAATTTACACAACAAAACAATGATACATTTGCAAAAGCATTGACAATGACTAAACTTGACCCCTATTAGCCATGACATACATTTTGTCAAACATATCACAAATATGAAATCTACAGGTCTTAACAACAGAGTTGAGCATAGAGGTCTCATACTTATCTGAGATTCACTATGAAGCATTGTTTCCTTGTCCCATTGGTTGCATTATCATCTATTAGGCCATAGATACATTGTTCATTCATTTAGAAGTAAAAACATGATGAGAGTTATACATAGCCACTGTCATAATACATGTTCATAACCAACGTAATAACAACAAAAATACCAAGGAAACAACAACCATATAATCCACATATAAACCATTATAATACTCATGAATTAACAAGGATAAATAACCTCATATTAAGGAATGCAATGACTAACCAGGTTTGGTACTTCCACAAACCACCTGACCATAGACTAGGCTGAACCAGATCTTTCTTGCATCCAGTCACCCTCGTGCCATATTCCAAGCATGAATGTGAGATTTCATAAAACGCATCAATCAAAATCATCAAGGGCTTCCAAAGACCAAACTACCTCAACCCTCATCCAGTGATTCCACCTCATGGTTGGACTTCACTAACCATCACCGGATTGGTCTCTACACAAGTTGTCCAAGGCTCCAAAGCATTTGTTCCAACCTGACTTCCAGGACTAGTAACTCAACTCACGGCTGCTGTCAAGCTCTAGATAATTTGTCCAACCAAGGCTCCAGGACTAGTAACTTAACCCACAGTTGTTGTCGGGCTCCAGAGTGTTTGTCCAGCCAAAGCTCCAGGACTAGTAACTCAATCCACAGTTGTTGTTGGGCTCCAAAGTGTTTGTCCAACCAAGGCTCTAGGACTAGTAACTCAACCAAAGTTGTTACACGACTTCGAGAGTGTTTGTCCAACCAAGGCTCAAGGAACCAATAACTCAACCTACAGCCAAAGGAACATGAGAACCAACTAGAAAACAAAAGTAAAACCCACAACACCATGGCTATCAAGGAAATAGAAAGGTTAGGCAAATCCACTGTCAATCCAGTCCATGTCAATGACAAATCATAACCAAGAAACTACATGCATGCCAAAAATAGCAAGGAAACCATACATGCTACTCGATACCTGCAAAGGAATTCAGTTGTTGATCCTGGTATCCTCTTGTGCTTTCCTGCTCTTCTTTTGCCTTCTTTCTCCAAGCATCCAAGTATGCCACAGTCTCCAAGAGTACTCTAAGAAAACTCTAAGTGTCCAAGAGTATGAGAGAGAAAATAAAATGAGAGCTCCAAAATTTAACTAACAAAAGCTTACACTAACCAAGCTTGAGAAAAAGCTTGCCAATTGTTCCTCATAAGATTTTTTATTAATGAGGCCTCTATTTTATTCAATTTTTAGTATTTTCCTTCATTTTCCTCCTCACATGCAGCCTGTGACCTTTCACCTTCTTTTTCTCCTAATTTCCATTATTTTCATAAATAAATGTGCCAAAAATGTCATTTTTCCTTTCCAAAGCCTTTGCCATTACCTTTGCCAATTTCCTTAGACATAATACACCGAATGAACACCCACTAGGATGTTTTTCCCACCATTCAGCTTGGAATATGTGTCCCATGAGCGTGGTCTTATATATATTTTTACATGATTTTTTAACTAGGGTTGTTACAGAACTCTCCCCCTTGGGGGAACACCATCCTCGGTGTTTAATGACACCTATAACCAGCAAGACCGTTGAAAACAAAACATACTGCCCATGGAGCTTTATAACATAGTTCATTGTAGTATTTACAATGACCATCTACTAAAACATGACAAACATACTATTTATTGGAGCTTTATAACACAACTCATTACGATATTTACAATAATAACCACATATACACACATGCACATTTGCTTCACCCAACAAATAATCATATTGTCTATGAATCTTTATAAATCTAACTCGATACAGTATTTACAATAATACAGACATATACACATATACACATATACACATATGCACATTTGCTCAACCAACAAATAAAAGGATATGATGCTTGCATCTGCAACAAGGGAATCCAAAGGCTCACACCTCCAACCTCAATGTAATACTGGGATCCACCTCCTTCCCAAGAAGTATAGAATCCACTGCAAGGTCAAATCTGCATCCAATGTCCAATGCTATAATCTCACGCCACTTGTCCTCTTAGTGAATATTTACTAGCTCATTGTTCCAGGGCACACTCCCAATGTGCATTTGATTCCATCTGGCAATGCTAATGACCAAAACAAATATATCCCCCACCTTCCCTTCTCTGCTACACAGTCCCTCAAGCAATCCAGTCACCCCCTTCTGTGGAACCACACACCTTCCAAGTTCCGTTGGCACCCCCGTCCCGGGCAGTCCATCCCTCGGCAAGGTTTCCTCGCATAAGAAGGTCTAAAAACCAAGGCATATCCATACCTTAAAACCACCATAGCTGTCATAACATGCTCATGGCAATCAATGGACACTATTGGGTACCAGTATCCCATAATAGCCCTGCTCCTTAATGCTTTACCAACATACTACTACATGTTCTAATTGCTTTTGTTGTTGTTGCTAATGCTTGTCGTCAGTTTCGACCACCCAACCAGGCATTTCATGCTTTCATGTACCAAGCACATAATTTCCATTAGATTCAAAATAAATTGAAATAACTTCAAATCATACCTCATTGGTGGCTCGTTAGCCAGGTACACTTGTAATTCTGTTCGCTTCCTGTCACAACAAGTTAAACTGGCATTTTTGACCAAATCATCGTGTATAAAAATATCACATCGGGCTAGCTCAAAACACAACCATCATAGATCAAAATCATAAATCACATGTAACCATCATAAACCAGAACCATAGATCACATGTAATCATCCTAGACCATAATCATAAATCACATGCATAATAAAAATGAAATAAAATAATAATGCTTATCCTTTAGTCAATCCTTGGCTTCTACCTTTGTCTTTATTCTGTATGCACACTGGATCGATTGCCACACCCAATAAACACCCAGTGCCTTCTCCTCACCCATGTGCACATACACATAGTGTGCATCACACACATACAACTACACACGACATACAACACCATGCAATACATGCACCTACAATTGACATACCACACATACACCTACACCTAGTGTACAACACAACTCGATAGATACCCCTACATCTAGTGTACACCACAACATAATGCATACACCTACACCTGGTGTACAACACAATATAAATACATACATAGAGTACAACACAATGAATACATATGTCACGAAACCACAACTACGCAATGCACATACATACTACCGCATCCACGCAACACAAAATGCATGACATGCCCACAATACCACATGTACACCAGTACTATATGTACAACATGTACACAATACCACCTATACACAACACCACATGCACAACATGTGCACAACATCACATGTACACGACACCAACTAAATAACGCGTACACAACGCCACATGTACACTGCACCACATGTACAACGTGTACACAATACCACATGTACACAGTACCACATGCACAACATGTACACGACACCACTAGTGCACAACATCACATGCATGACATGTACACAACACCACATGCACACAACACCATATGTACATAGTACCACTTGTACAACATGCACACAATGCCATATGTACATAGCACTGCATATGCAACCTGTACATATCATCATATGTACACAACATTGCATATCCAACATGTGCACAACACCATATGCACACAACGCTGCATATCCATCATGCGCACAATACGATATGTACACAGCACCGCATATCCAACATGTACATAGCACCATCTATACCCATCGTTGCATATTCAATATGCACACAACACTGTAGGTACAATCACTGAATATAAAATATGCACAACATATACACATTAATAGCACTGCACATCCAAGACCACACTTCCTCTACCAAGCAACCTTGTTTCCATCGTCTCTTCGCCATCCATGCTTATCCTAGCATGTCATGGATCACGCTATTTTCATTTTGTTGATGTATCTCTCAGCATTATCCTATCCATAACATAAACATAGACATAGTATAATCACATAATATCAATTCATATCCACATGATACTGACCTCAAAGATCTGTCAGGCTACTCTTCCAGTTGATTCCTCCTAAACCAAGAATCTCTTCATGTCATTCACCTGCATAAGCAATCATTCCTCCACAAGAATGATTCTTGATGACCCTGTCAGACAACAATATGCATACATACATATATATATATACATATAAACATCAACATAACACAATCACGATCCTGTCATACAACGACATACATACATATATACATGCATATATATAAACATTAGAATAAACATGATCACAACATAATTACCAAATATCATAAGGTTAAGGTTAAGAGAACTCCCTTTATCCATTCACAACATGCACAACATTGAGAACAACTATTCCCAACATGGCCAAGGAATCAGATGCCTTACATCCATTCACTTTACCTTTCTTGTTAGCTTTCTCATGATTGTCTTGCCACCATCCATTTACACTAATGGACCCAACCAACTTAGCCAACTATCATACTCTTACCTTTAGCTACCCTTACACATGCACCAACTTCATCTGAGTCTTTCATTACCTGTTGGGTTCCACACAGCTCTGCCAGAGTTCCATCAACTTTCTTCTTTCCCAACCAATTCCCAAGACCCTAAAAACATAAAAGGCAAGAACAAGAAACAAACAAGAAGAAAATAATGAAAACCAATAACAATACGAAATTTCAAATCAAGCACAAACGAATAACAAGGTATTGAAAGCACAAGACTCTCAACAAACACCATGACTCAATCCCCATGGGTTCCCAGTGCTTCCAAGGGAAATCTCAACCCGATCCTTCTTCAAGATTCCATGGCAATTTCTTTGCCATGCAATTCTTTGTATCATACTGCCATAACACATAACTGTCAATGCATAAATAAATGTAACAATATACCAATTATCTTACCTTGTTGTGCTAATCACACTACTTTGTAACTGAACACACATATCAGCCACATATTCCAAAGATCAAGACAACATATCTATTAATTTGAAATCAACCTTTACCAATACTAACAATCATGTCATAATCCATAGTCAACTCATAGTCATTAAACATAATTCTACAACTGTCACTTACTTACACTCAAGTACATATCAACTATCTCAACACATATGTGTGAGTAAAACCATCTTAAAACAAGATCATTCCCTCGAACAATCTTACATACACATAGTCATATTATGTAATTCATCAAACATTTAACCAACTTGCAAACATACCATGCTAAATAAATCAACTAGATGACATAATCAAACACTCAAACATCAAATAGATGACATAGTAAAAATCATATCTTAATGTCATAACCCTAACCATCTACATATGCCAATCCAATTTAGCACGATAAATATAACATCAAGATCTTAATGCAATAACCCTAATAATTAACTAACATATAACAACAAGAAGTTAACATATAACATGCTAATCGACAACATATAACATAATCATCAAGTTAACTGTCATAAAACAACAATAGCAATGCATACAACCACAAGTTACTATCATTCATGGCTATTCGACCCATGTGCATATGACTACACTAATCAACTAGCATTTATCATACATATAACCATTGTTGGGCCTAAGAATTATCCTTAAAATACATCCACTTTCACTCCATTCACGCATTTTCTCACCTCTATTTCATCACCATGTCGTCACATTAAGTGTCACTTTCATCATCATATGGGTTACCCTTGTGTTTTCCAAAACATTATTAATTCTTAGTATTTTTAAGTGAATTTGTGGTTAAACTTTAGAAAATAATATCCTTATACTTATACCTAACAATTGGAATGAGAAATTTGACATGTGTAGGTACAAAGGAAGCTTCCAGGCATCTCTTATGTGGCACTCTATGTTTCAAATCGAATTTGAGGAGATCATGGACCTCATGGAGGAGATCATGGAGGATAGGGTTATGTGTCACCATTGGTTGAGAAATATGTGGATCAAAGGAGGGAATAGTGGATCCACATTTATGAGTTTGTTATCATAGCTTTTGTATAAATAGGAGTGTTATCTCCTTCATTTGTAATCTTAATTTTTAGAATCTTAGAACCTAGTCCTTCGTTGTAACCTAATAATGTTAATCTAGAGAGAATTTAGAATAGTTTTGGTTTGGATCATATGAGCTTATAGCCATTGTACTTTGACATTTATGATGAATAAAATGGAGCCTCTTTGATCCTCTACATTTGAATTCTCTTTTGGTGTGCTTGTGAATCCTCGGAAGGATCCCCATTGCCTCGCAAGTACACTTTTGTTTTGGTAAGATTTTATTTTATGTTTGTTTGTGAATTTCATTAGATTAAATTATTAGGTTCATATGTTTGAAATATTAATGAATGACTTTTCGTAAGAAAGTATTAATGTTTTCTTCAATGAATCTGATTTTTTATTTAATGTTTGATTTCATTAGTTTATGTTTATGATTTATATGTTTGAGATATAAACGAATAGTCTCTTGTAAGAGAGCTTTAATATTTCATGCAATCAATCAGAATTATGTTTAAGAGCTTCAATTTCATTAGTTTAAATAGTTGATTAGAAATATTAATGAACAGTCTACTGTAAGGGAGCATTAATATTTCTTACACTTGTTACAATGTCTTTTAATTTTTAGATTTCATTTTGTTAAATGACTAAATAGATGATGGAGATCCCAATGAAAAAAAATCTCCTGTAAGGGAGCTTTGGCATTTCTTCACCTATCTTAATTTAGTTTGTCTCTGAGTCCATATATTGGATGATCCTCGAAGTTTTACTTACCCGGGTTGACAGTAAATGAAACTCTAATTTGCATCCGCATTTTAGACCCAACAACCATAATAATAATAGAATGACAAGAATATCAGTAACCCTATTGCTTATAACCAACATTAACCAAAATACTTGCATGCCCATGATACAAACATGTATGGTGATATTCTCTTTCCCCGAATTCCATTGTTGCAACTTCACTTTAATGATCTGCATCTCCTGCTCTATCTCAGCCAACACATTAACATCATAACATACCAATATCATCATGATGACCTAATTGCATACAACGACCTTATGCACAAAAATTTTCACCATGAAAATGGATGCATAACAACATATAGACATTGCCATGCATAACAAATTCATATACAACAATACCCTCATGACGACACATCCCACAACAACACCATCAACCTCCACATGACGACAACACTACAATCATGATCAATACCATGCAAATGAAATAAGCACATGGAATACAAGCATAAGGAACACATATGCAACCGACATGAATGCATGACCAACAAACCACCCATCCACTCTGAAGGGTGAACCATGCTCTGATACCCCTCTGTGGTATGATATAACACCTAAAGAGAATGAAACCCGCTCCGAGACCACTCTGTGGTATCATATATGACCCAAAGAGAGCGGAACCCACTTTGATACCACTTTGTGGTATCATGTATGACCTAAAGAGAGCACAACTCGCTTTGATACCACTCTCTAACACCCTCCTCCCACATCTACCCAAGTAACCGGCCAACTAGGGTAAACATGTGACAAGAAGTCACTATGATATGATTCAACTCCTTATGTGTCAGTCAAGGAAGTAGAACCGGCAGAACATATCACAAAGACCTTCCACATCAGCAACATAACTCCCAAGAGCCATCCCAACCACTCAGGGAACCAACCCCTGAGACCAACTGAAGTTTTAATGCATCAAACCCCTGGAGACTCCCTTGATATGGACAAGGGTGCATCTAGGAGACTTTAGAAGCTCCCATAGCAAAGGCAAGGGAGCTTCCAGGGACTTTTTTCTCAGTGTTGTGCTCGCGACTCTGGGATTTGTGCCACTTTTTCAGGACCAGATCCTAGGTCACTGCCCATAACTTAATGACACCTTCAGAAATGAATTTACATAACAGAACAATGATACATTTGCAAAAACATTGACAAGGAACGGAATGGACCCCTACTAGGCATTTCATCAAACATATCACAAATATGAAATCTACAGGTCTTAACAACATAGCTAAGCATAGGGGTCTCATACTTATTTGAGATTCGTTATGAGGCATTGTTTCCTTATCCCATTAGTTGCATTATCATCTATTAGGCCATAAATACATTGTTCATTCATTTACAAGTAAAAACATGATGAGAGCCATACATAGCCACACATGTTCATAACCAACATAATAACAACAAAAAAACCAAGGAAACAACAGCCATATAATCCACATATAAACCAATATAATACTCATGAATTAACAAGGAGAAATAACCTCATATTAATGAACGCAACGACCAATTAGGTATGGAACTTCCACGAACCACCCAATTGTAGACTAGGTTGAACCAAATATTTCATTCAGCTAGTCACCCTCGTGCCGTATTCCAAGCATGAATTTAGGATCTCGTTAAACACATCAATCAAAACTATTCAGGGCTTCAAGAGGCCAAACCACCTCAACCCTCAACCAATGATTCCACCTCACGGTCAGACATCAATAACCATCACCAGATTGGTCTCTACCCAAGCTATCCAGGGCTCCAGAGCGTTTGTTCCAACCTGACTTCCAGGACTAGTAACTTAACTACGACTGTTGCCGGGTTCTAGAGTGTTTTTCCAGCCAAGGATCTAGGACTAGTAGCTCAACCCACATCTATTGTCGTGCTCCAGAGTGTTTGTCCAACCAAGGACCAGGACTAGTAACTCAACCTACCAGGGGCTCTAGAGCGTTTTTCCAACCAAGGCTCTAGGGGCTCTAGAGCATTTTTCCAACCAAGGCTCTAGGACTAATAATTCAACCCAAGCTGTTACAAAGTGTCCAGAGCATTTGTCCAACCAAGGCTCCAGGACTAGTAACTCAACCCAAGTTGTTGCAGGGCTTCCAGAGTGTTTGTCCAACCAAGGCTCCAGGAACTAATAACTCAACCCACACCTAAATGAACATGAGAACCAACCAGAAAACAAAAATAAAACCCACAACACCATGGCTATCCAGGAAATGGAAAGGCTAGGCAAATCCACTATCAATCCAAGCAATCCTCCATGCCAATGACAGATCATAACCAAGAAACCACATGCATACCAAAACTAACTAGGAAACCATACATGCAACTTGATACCCGCAAAGAAATTCAGCTGTAACTGTTGATTCCGATGTCCTCTTGTGCTTTCCTACTCTTCCTTTGCCTTCTTACTCCAAGCATCCAAGTATGCCACACTCTCCAAGAGAGCTCCAAGAAAACTCCAAGTGTCCAAGGGTATGAGAGGGAGAGAATAGAATGAGAGCTTCAAAACTGATCTAACAAAAGCTTACACTAACCAAGCCTGACCAAAATCTTGCCAACTGATCCTTAGAAGCCTTTTTATTAATGAGGCCTCTATTTTCTTCAATTTCCATTATTTTCGTTCATTTTCCTCCTCACATGCAACTTGTGACATTTCACTTTCCCTTTCTCCTAATTTCCATTATTTTCATAAATAAATGTGCCAAAAATGCCATTTTGCCTTTCCAAAGCCTTTGCCATTTCCTTTGTCAATTTCCTTAGCCATAGTAAACCGAATGAACACCCACTAGGATGTTTTTTTCCCACCATTCAGCTTGGAATATGTGTCCCATGACTGTGGTCTTATATATCTTTTTACATGAATTTATATCTTTGTGCTCTATAGAGTTTAATTATTATGAAATGAGTGGCTTTGTTTCTCTCTGGACTTTAATCTCTTTCTTTATGTGAGAATAAACCACTTGTATTTTCCAATTTTCCATCACTCTTTGGTTTCAAGATTTTCAATTTAGGACTTATGCCAAACAGATGGAGACAACTTAGAGTTTTGTAAAGCATAATGTTGGGAGAAGCTGAGAGAATCCTGAAATATTCAAGTGGTACCTTTTTTTCCAAATAATAAACCCTTTATCCAATATTATATAAATTCTACCACTTCAATATTTCAAGATTCTCTTAGCTTCTCCCAACATTAGGCTTTACAAAGCTCTAAGATATCTCCATCTATTTGGCATAAGTTCTAAATTGAAAGGCTTGAAACCAAACAGTGATGGAAAATTGGAAAAGACAGGTGGTTATTCTCACATAAAGAAAGAGATTAAAGTCTAGAGAGAAACAAAGCCACTCATTTCATAACAATTCAACTCAATAGAGCACAAAGATATGTCTGATTTAACGACTCAAAGAAACCATCTATGTGAGTAATTTTTTTATTAAAGAGCATGCTATAAGTTTGGAAATACAATTATTTTATGGGTGGTTTATTTACTATTGAAAACTAAGTTCAGTTTCAAAGAGAGAGAATATTACAATAATTCAATAGAAATTGGGCATGGCCAAAAGAAATGGCTATAGATATCCTAGTTACAAAGTATAAATTAAGAAATGTTGACTTGCTTTTTACCCACAAATAACATGACCAACTTTGTGTTGTGCAACATGATTTTTATTTTTCTCATCTATCATTATGGTTCCCTCCATTCTAGCAACAATCTTGTATACGGAGTCATCTATTTCCTTGGTAGAAATTGTTGCCTTCCCACATTGCCTAGCCAGAATAACAACTTATTCAATAAATTTGCAATATATGCTCCACTGAAGCCAGGGGTTCTGATTGTAGTGACTCCTAGTGGCATCCCATTTTATCCTTTGCCTAGATTTCTTGAGGAAGCTTGTTATTGTCTATCTGAAAAATAGATTGGAATAATGTTCACAATTGATAAAGAATGATGAGCTGATTGTGCCAAACATGGAAATTCCCATAATCAAAGAGGAAGAGTACTTCAAGTGAGGAGGACAGATAATGTGCACTAACAATAGCGTGTTTTAGCTGAGAACATGTGTTTGTGACAACAATCCATTATATGTCATCATTAATGAAATGAAGATGATTGATCACTATACAAAAAAGGGGCCATTCTAGACATCTTTTTAAAAAAATTTGTGAAGACTTTATTGACTGATTATAACAGGAACATGGAACAACAAACAACACTAGGAAATTACCCCAGTGGGAAAAGGAAATGATAACAAATACTTCATGGTGGATGTACAAATGCCTATGGTTTTGAGAGAAAAAAGACATTATGTAGAACAATTAACAGAGGTGACTAACACAAGATATATTATCAACATGGATAAAAATAAGATATATGAAGAATGGATTCTCTAACAACTTTATACAACTTTGATTTTGTCACTTGTCAACACTGATGCTGTAATCTTTCTCATAAAGGTAACAAATTTTCTCTAAGTTAAATTTAGAAGATTTTCACAACTTTCAACAACCTAGATCAATAAATTATGAATGTCAAAATTGTACAAAGCAATAAATAATGAACAATATAGCATCATACTCAATCTGAAACATAATCAACCATAAACAATATAGCATTATACTCAAGTCTGTCATAGCCTTGAACAATATCTAGAGAGATTTAAACAATTTCATACCAAGAAAGTGAAAGACATAAGAAAGAAGATTCCCAAGTTCACCCTAGAACTGATGGAAAGAACAAACTGCAAATAACATATACATAAAAGAGATAACATATTTCATTTGAACCTTTTATTGATAGAACATTGATGGATTGTTACAATGTAATACACATGAAGTTATACCTCGGGAGCCAACTTTTAGAGAAGTGGAACATCAATATCATAAAGCATTTTGATTCAATGCCTCTTAGTTATGCTCAAGTTGAATTTTATAAGAAGGAAGTTTTTTTTCTTCACATTTGTTTGATAGAACAAGCAACAAAAGATCATCTTGCATTTCTAATATAGGAAGAGAGCAATATTATGTTGAAGAATGTAACTTGTGTCGGTCTTCATAATTGTACTTGACTCATAATGAAATGTATTTATCAAAAGAAAGAAAAATAATATATTATTATTATGAAATTGACTTATTTAAGCATGAACTTCATGTTTGGGTCAATGGGCATAGGTCAAGCCTCCATTGTAGGCTTCTATGATTTTTCTATTGAGTCAAAGTCAAGTTCTGATGTACAAAACCCTTCTTTGGACCATGATGGAAAGATATTTGAGTGTCTAATTAATGTCCTACCTCTCCTCCATCAATTCAACGTTGATCCCCTTGTAAGTCAACCTCAAATTGATATTATGGATGGTGTCTCCTCCAGTCATTCATGTTGGCCTCAACTACGGTTGGAAACAACTATATATAACCTACTAAACTCAGCGCAATGGAAGAAGGTACTGCAACTCGGATAATAATTGCAGAAGTAATACGAAGGGTAAAAAGGAAGGGGTTGGATGTATACAAGTGAAGAAAACAACAAAATAAATTCACATGAATTATAAGCAGCAAAGGAAATGATACTTGACCTAGTTTGGGATAAATTCGCATACATTGCAGGAAGGTCTGAAACTCGTCTACATATCAAGGAAGAAACATAGTAATAAGAAGACCGGTTGACATCTAAAAGGAAGGACTATATCACAAAGAAAATAAGATTGTTTATATTACCATTAGAGAACCAAAATCTCTCTGAGATTATAGGATCAAAGACTTCTATTGTTGCAAGAAAAAAAATTGTGCACAATTGTAGGACCGAAACTTTCATTGTTGCATGAGTTTAAATTTTATGATTGAAGAAGATAAGTTTTGGAAGAAGGATATGTCATCTAAAAGGCTTACTTGATGGATGGGGAGAAGTTTACGTTAAGAGTCTTGGTTGTCTCACTGTCATATGAATCTACTGAAGGAAGAGTTCTTGACTGGGTTCTCCCCTACCTAAGGGTTTTTCCCTGGCTGTGTGCCTACATCTTGTGTCCTCTTTTGTTCATTGTTTGGCACTTATATTGATGAAAGAAAAAATATAAATAAGAACTAACAAGAACATAAGAAATTTTCACAAGTAAATGTCAAAGATCCAAGAGAAATATAATGCCCTTAATTTCTCAACGTATTAAAGATCCACCTACTGATGCATTTGAATTCCTTGAGTCCAACTTTGCATCTTCTTATGATGAGATTTGCCTCTTCAAGATCACATTTGTTTGTAATTCTATTATTTCCTACCTTGATGTGATTTATGCACTTGAAAATAATGACATCTTTAGTTAAATACATCTCTTGGAGGGAAGAAAATCTTCGACATCACAACCATTCAATTCAGTCAAGACAAGTGCCCCACAACAAAGATTGAAAGTGTCCTTAAATTAACAATTAAGAAAACTAAAATAATGAGACTCACATTTGGGCTTTATGGGTGTGAAGGGTGAGATTTCAGTTCAAGATGGAAGGGTAGGGACATAGTTCTCAACTTCCCTTCTTCCAAATCACCAGTTGTTTTGTGTTCCTAACTTTGCATTATTTATGATATTAGTTGATATAATACTAAATAAGGTGCATAGAGAGAATTGCAGTTTATGTGCCTATAGTTAAGAAACAAAACGATTGCTTTAGATATTTTCTAAGTAATTTTGGGATTCTTCCCTTTAAACAACATTGAAATATGAATGATGGTCACACAGGTTAGCAAGTGCTACACTCTTAGCACGTGTATTAATCTATAAGTAGCCCGGTTTCCCAGCTATATACCATAAATTGAGCGATAGATAAATAATCATAATCAACCATTTATACTAGATCATTTTGACCCTTTAAACAAGGACACAAATTAAGATGTACTTCAATTCCACATGAGACACATACAAGTTGAACAAGGAAGAAGGGGTCAAATCAACATTGTGACCTAGTAAGTTCACAATATAACTCAAGTAATAATAGTCAACCCCTGTTTTTTCTAGAGCCTTTACTTGGTAGCTAATTTGAAGCTCCCACCTAAGCTATGCATCTTAGTCAAACTAAAAGGATACAAATACAATGCCCAAAATAGAAACAACAAAATTTTAAAGCGTGGATACAAAACGACAAGAAAATAACAAATACACATGCAAACAAAACATGACATTAGAAATTATGATTATGATTCTTCAATTCTCTTGAGTCAAGTATTGGTGTCCTAAGAGGCAGGCCCAACAGTGTGTAGTTATAGGCCAGGAGATCTATCTTAGGGTTAGGGTTCATAGTATTGTTTTTTGTTTTGTTTTGTTTTTTTGTTTTGTTTGTTTGTTTTTTTATTTTTATTTTTTTATTGCTATATGGAATTACGAGCTTGTGCATTCTAAATGTTTCAGAAAACTGTGGAACGAAAGGAATGGAATGGTCGTTTTGGCATTTCCATTTTTAAACCTTTGCAGATGTTTGACCTGTTGTGAAGCTCATGATCAAGACCCCACCTCGTTGAAGTCAACTTGTTTGCATCTAATTCCCTGAGCCACCAAGGTTCAATTGCAACAGGTGCATGAATAAGCATTTGAGAGTAGGGATTAAGTGCAAGTCTGGGATGCTCCGAGGGCAAGAAGATACTCTTAGTTATAAGTATTGGAAATAATACTGAGAGGGGGGGTGAATCAGTGTTATCAGATCAGTAAAACCTTTCCAACCTCATACTTAGAAACATATACGCTACTTGAATTAAGTGAACCCGCGTGTACACGCTACTGTGTCTAATGAAACTTGCGTATATCCAAAGATCTTATAATTCAGTTAGCTTAATCTTTAGTAGATGCATCAGAACATTATTAACCATATTAACAGTAAACAAGTGCAGTATAACAGAACAGAACATCACACAAAAGCCACACACATGAACACCATGATATAAGGTGGAAACCCAATGTGGGTGAAAACCACCTGCTGCAATTCGTCTC